>JAJIYU010011776.1:0-15032 GCA_030144865.1 Tinospora cordifolia
ACAAATTAATAAATATATTAATTTTAAATGAACTTATTTATAGTTTATCTCTTAACTTATGCATAATCGTGTTAAACATGTCATTTTCGGGTTTATCAGGTTAACCTATTTATGACCCGCATTTAGTCGTGTCTAATAGTGTTTGACCCGTTTTGACCCAAGCCCGTTTATGCTAAACCCAAACCCATTAACTTTGTGTCATGTTCGTGTCGGGTTATCGTGTCGTGTCACAAATTGCCACCCCTAGTTGGGTGGCTTGAGAAGTGTTAGACATGATCTTGTGGAATAGAGTTCTAGTTATTAAAGTGAGGGGTTAAATACTATTGGTTAGTGCATATGTATAATAGTGGGCTTAATGTGGGAGAGCAATTGAAATAATGAAAAGCAAAGGAAAAAGACAAAAATTAACTCATTGTATATTAGATACAAAGGTGGGGGTCAGTTGCTTTAAGAATCATCCGACTCACCTCCTTTCTTCATCTTTTCTTTCGTTTTCTATCTCCAGGGATGCAACAGAGAGCCAAACAGAGGTAGAAAGAAGAAAAAAAAAAGAAATGTCTGTTTTTCTTCGAATTCGACGCGCAGGTAAGTTAGCTTTCCAAATTCTAGTTACAAAAACGCTAAGTAAGCCTTGTACTACAATCCTATGGGTATAACTTTTACTGTGGACAATGTTTTATAGCTGTACCCAAAAATTAGACATTTTTTCACAGTGAGTAGAACTTAGTAAAAGTTATACCACAATACTTCTAGTGATGAGTATAACTACGCATTGTAGATATTTAACGTATCTATTTCAAATCAAATGCAACATATGTGATTAAATATAAAAAATAAATACGTTAAAAATCCGTTATAAAAATAAATTAATTGTGATTATGGATATGAATTGTTTCTTTGATAGGTTGATTTTGGTACATTGGAATCTAGATGTTTGGGAGTGGATATTAGATATTGGTTGAATAATAATTTTTGTGAATAATAATTATTTATGGTATTAGGTGAATGGTAATATTATGTCAAAACCCTTGATTTTTATGAAATAAGAACTGATGCAGATAGAAAAATATATTATATGTGAGTTGATGGATTATATATTACTGAATTTTATAGTAAATTCGAAAGTTGCTGATTAGTATACCGAGAAGTGAGATATGTGCCCAACGAGATTAGTCGTTGGTATTTTGTGAGTATTTCTTTATCTTGGTTATTTATATGGCATTGTAGATATGAAAATGATTTGAATGTAAGTATGCTACTTGTATTGACATTTGTTGCATTTGATTTGAAATTCATAAACTGTATTTACACAATAGCTTGTTTTGGATTTGCAAGAGCAGATCTAAAACACGGTATCATTTCGATGGACTGAGCCATGGAAAATAATACTTCTTATGTGATAATTTATGTGGAACTGAGCCATGAGAAGTACCAGCCTTTCTCTATGTGATAATCCTCGAAATGGTTGTGGAGTTGGTGATAATTAGAGGTACAATCTACTATTATCCAGGTCAGACAAGAAGTGAAATTGATACTATTTCTGAAAGATGTAGATGTGCATATGTTTTGTTAAATGATGCATTGAAACTAGCATGATCACTATGTTGAATGCATGTATGTATGCCTTAAATGTGCATAATGAATTTAAATGTTTTATCAAATTTGATTTTCTGCATGATTATTTAAATGCATCTAAATGCTATTAATAAAGATTATTCACTGGGCATGTTGTAGCTCACTTATTATCTTTAACATTTCAGAAACAGATAAGAAAGGAAAGAAACCAAAATAAGAAGGGTAGTCGACTCTTCAATCACTGCTGTGTGCGTAGGTTTAGTTATTTTGTAGTTTGTATTTTTGTATAATTATAATTATTACTATATATGTAACATCATTAGAGGGATTTGGACCTGTTTATACTAGTTAAGAGTGAAATTTTGTAAATTATGAACTATGAGTTATGATTGATGATAGCATGTGGTTTAATATTATTTATTGTGAATTGTGGATTGATAATGTGGTTATTAGGTGATGAATTTATTGGGATAAGTTAAAACTTTAGGGGAGACTCTATCGAAATTTTTGGATGGATATTGAGCAGTATTAATTATAAGAGGTTGACATAGTATTATGTACGTAGATATAGCGTATATGATATTATGTGACGGTCGTGACGTCACTTTTACGAAGTGGGTTGTGACAATGTTGGTATCAGAGCCCTAAAATTTTAAAAACTTTAAAAGATAAAAGTCTTATATGATGTTATGTTTGCTTATATGGGTATTTATATTGATAGTTAATTTAGGTTGACAAGTACCATGGATTTGATCTTGATGAAGTTTTATTTGCTTGTAAATTTCAGTGTTGAAGGGAAAAACGAGCAAGATCAGCCATGGATCCTAATGAAAAGTTGCATCAGACATTGGAAGCTATACTTGCCTCGCAGCAACAACAACAGGCACTGCTAGCTACTCTATTGGCGCAGATGCAGGGTAACAGACCAGTTCCACAGAATGTGCTAGTGGAAGGGGAGCAAAGTAGTGCTAGTGCTGCTGTAAGAGGAAGAACTGAACTAGTTGTTGATCCTGTTCTAGTCCAGGTTGAGGTGGCAGCACCAGTTGATCCTAATGTTGAGAAAGATAGGTATGAGAAAGTAATGAAGGCCTTCAAGCATAGGGGTCCTATTGAGTTTTCAGGAGGGCTTGATCTTGAAACTATAGAAAGGTGTATGAACAGGATGAAAACTATCTTTGAAGATATGCAAGCTTCAAATGCAGAAAAGGTGAAACTGTTTAGATTCAAGTTGGTTGACAAAGCAAATGATTGGTGGAGACCAATGGCCACTAGAGGTGTGGAGGTTAAGTCATGGACTAAGTTCAAAGAATTATTTTATGAAGAATTTTATCCTAGATGTGACAAGGACAAGAAAAGAAATGAGTTCATGCATCTCACTCAGGGAAGTATGACAGTAAGGGAGTATGAGCAAGAGTTTAATCGATTAACTTTATTTGCTCCTGAGATGGTAGCTACAGACGAGCTCCTGATGCAATAGATTAGAGATGGGTACTATGATTGCATTCATGAGGGGTTAGCATTAGCAGGGGTACAAACTTAAGAGTAAGCAACTAGACAGGCTGGGGATTTTGAGACTACCCAAGCTAATGGTAGGATGAGGAGAGGTGCTACAACGGGGATAATAGTGACATCATCTACCACGTAGAGTGCACCAATAGACCAGATGAGTCTAGCTATGGCAGGGAGGCCATATTATCAGTAGAGAAGGCCAATGCCTAATAGAAAGGCCAGATATGGTGGTTAGGATAGTAAAATGGAGGCATCTGTAGCTCCAGTTGTGACAAGGTCGACACCGCCACCAACATCACATATGGCAGGGAGAGGTGTACCATGGCTAAGGAGATCACAACAACAGGCTGGGAACAGACCTTATATAGTAGCAGGAGGTACAAGGTCTCAAGTTGCATCTTCTACTTCTAGATCAGGTAGACCACCATTTGTTTGCTTTAGGTGTGGGATGCCAGGACATAGAGTTTTTCAGTGTCCACAATCTACACCCCAGAGATCTTCTACTATCCAGGGAGGTGGAACTACTGCAGGGATACGTGAACAGGCAAGAGCAGTAACAGAGCCTGATCCTGAATCTAACAAACAACTCATTGAAGGTATTATCGATATCTGTGACACTCCTATGTGTGTTTTCATAGATGCTGGATCGACTTTATCCTTTATTGTTGGTCATATAGTAGATAGACTGCATTTATCACCTGTTAGGACTAACACACCTCTGATTTTGAGCACAATAGTTGGGGAGAGAATATATTCAAATATGGTGTGTGAAAATTGTGTGGCAAAATATGACAATCATGAAATGATTGTGTGTTTTAGAGTTTTGGAATTTCTAGAATTTGATGTTATTCTAGGCATGGATTGGTTGGCGGCCTATCATACATGTGTTAACTGCTTTTCTAAAAGAGTAGTCTTTCAAATACCCAATCAACCCTCATTTGTGTATAAGGATATGAAATCTTCACAACTTCTTACTCGAGGTTGTATGGCTACTGATGAAGAAGTAAGATTGTTGGTTGGTATGTGTTCAATGGTTGAAAAAGCAAAAGGCATCCAGGTAGCTGATATTCCTGTAGTTTGTGAGTATTTCGATGTGTTTCTAGATGATTTGCGGGGGTTACCACCTAAACAGGAGATAGATTTTATTATTGAATTAATGCCTAATACTAAGCCTATTTCCATTCCTCTGTACCAAATGGCACCAAAAGAGTTGCAGGAACTTAAAGTGCAACTAGATGAGCTAATGACTAAAGGGTTTATTAACCCAAGTATGTCACCTTGTGGTGCACCTGTATTGTTTGTTAAGAAGAAGGATGGAAGCTTACGGTTTTGCATTGATTATCGTCAGCTGAATAAGGTGACTATAAAGAATAAATATCCTTTGCCTCGCATTGATGATTTATTTGATCAGTTGAATGGTGCTAAGTTCTTTTCTAAGATTGTTTTGAGGTCTGGCTATCATCAGTTAAGGGTTCGAGAAGAAGATGTACCAAAGACTACTTTCAGAACAAGATATTGTCATTATGAATTTCTTGTGATGCCTTTTGGATTAACTAATGCCCTGCTATATTTATGGATTTAATGCAAAGGGTATTTAAGCCATATCTTGATCAGTTTATTATTGTGTTTATTGATGATACCCTCATATATTCCAAGACTTGAGAAGACCATGAACACCATCTCCATATCACTTTGAAGACTTTAAGGGAGCAAAGATTGTATGCTAAATTTAGCAAATGTGAGTTTTGGCTGGATGAAGTGAAGTTCTTGGGTCATGTAGTAAGTGCGGAGGGTATTTTCGTTGATTCTGCTAAGGTTGAGGCTATTATCAATTAGCCAAGGCCAACTACAGTGATCGAGATTCGTAGTTTTCTAGGTCTAGCTGGCTATTATAAAAAGTTTGTAGAGAGCTTTTCTAAATTAGTTGTTCCACTCACAAAGTTGACTCAGAAAAATATACCATTTGTGTGGACCTCAGCATGTGAAGATGTTTTCATGGAATTAAAGAAGAAGTTGACTACTGCTCTTGTGTTAGTACTTCCACAGTTTGGGAAGGAATTAGTGATATATACAGATGCAACACTGACAGGTTTGGGTGGTGTATTGATGCAGGAAGGTCGGGTAATTGCTTATGTATCTAGACAACTAAAGGTGCATGAGAAAAATTATCCTGTGCATGATCTAGAGTTAGCAGCAGTAGTTTTTGTGTTGAAACTATGGAGACGTTATCTGTATGGAGAAAGGTTCACACTGTATTCTGATCATAAGAGTCCAAAATATTTATTTGACCAAAAACAACTAAACATGAAGCAGCGTAGATGGCTAGAATTCCTAAAGGATTATAACTTCACTTTGGAGTATCATCCTGGGAAGGCCAATGTTGTAGTAGCTGTATTGAGTAGGAAACGAAAAGAGACTAGTATTGTAGCTTTTCAGATGGCCCAGGAATGGCAACTTTTAGAGAGTGTGACTATGATGAGTATTCTCTCTGTAGAGCGACATGTTGATATTTGTGCTCAGATGCATATTTAGTTGACAGACTCTCATATTCAAAAGATTAGAGAGTTACAACAGCATGATCTTGATTTGAGGATGTATGAGACTTGGGCTGACAATGCAGATAGAGTTGACTGACAGAGAGGTTCTGATGGTGTGTTGCATTACCAAGGAAGGTTATGGATACCTGTTGATAGGGAATTAAGGGCATCATTACTTGAAAAGGCACACAGATCTCAGTATACTATTCATCCAGGGTCTACAAAAATGTACCATGATATGAAGGGGACAGTTTGGTGGCATGGGATGAAGAAAGATATAGCTGAGTATGTGCAGAAATGTAGTGTGTGCCAACAAGTAAAAGCAGAACATCAAAGACCTAGAGGTCAGATGCAACCCTTACCTATTCTAGAGTAGAAATGGGAGCATATTACTATGGATTTCATTACAAGACTGCCTAGATCTCATGGTAGATATGATGCCATATGGGTTATTGTTGACCGGTTAACTAAGTCTGCACATTTTCTTCCGATGAACACCAGATACTTGATAGATTGACTGGGCAGGTTATATATTCAAGAGATAGTGAGATTGCATGGGGCGCTTGTTTCTATTGTGTCGGATAGAGATCCACTGTTTACATCGAGATTTTGGCAGGTTATACACTCTCGATTTGATACCCATCTCCGTCTCAGCACATCATTTCACCCGCAAACTGATGGTCGGACTGAGAGGGTGATTCAGATGTTAGAGGATATGCTCAGATCTTGTGTATTGGAATGAGTATTTATCTTTGTATGAGTTTGCTTGTAATAACAGCTATCAGGCTAGTATTGGCACGACACCGTATGAGGCTTTATATGGTCAACCGTGCAGATCTCCAATTTGTTGGTATGAAGTTGGGGAATCACAGTTGTTGGGGCCAGAGATTATTGCAGATCACATAGAAAAGATTAAGCAGATTAGACAAAATTTGAAGAAAGCCCAAGATTGTCAAAAGAGTTATTTTGATCATCGTCACAAACCTTTAGAGTTTCCAATGGGTGACCAGGTACTATTGAAGGTTTCCCCTCAAAAAGGTCAAATGAGATTTAGAGTGAAAGGGAAATTAGTTCCACACTTTGTAGGACCATTCGAGATTTTAGAGAGGATTGGTCCTGTTGCATACAAACTTGCTCTACCTCCTCAGCTGGCTGGTGTTCATGAGGCATTTCTTGTATCTATGTTAAGAAAATATTATCCAGATCCGACGCATGTTTTAAATTTAACACAGATACAAGTTGGGGAGGACACTACTTATGAGGAAAAACCTATTCAGATCATAGCTAAAAGGGTACAGAAGTTGTGGAACAAAGAAATTCCGTTAGTCGGAGTTAAGTAACAATTTCATGATAATGAAGAGCAAACTTGGGAGCGTGAAGATAAGATGAGGGACCAATTTTCAGATCTTTTCACTACTTGAGGTATATTCCTTTAATTTAAATTTCGAGGACGAAATTCCTTAAGTTGGAGAAATTTGTAACACTCTGTATTTTAATTAGACACGTATATTAATTTAAATAGAAATAAATGAGTATAAATACACGTATGTGTACGACTTACATGTGTATGTATGTGTTAATTATACCCATGTATTAAAAATACACATTACATATATAAATTAATTAAAGTAAATACTTGTGTAGAAATTAATTAAATTGAATTACTTAAATTAAATAATGGGTTATATATATTTGATTTGGATGATTAAGGTCGGTTAGGAAAAAAATTAAAAATATATATATTTGGATGGGGTAACATATATATGGTGATTTAAATATGTGTATCATGAGCAATCAAGTGGAGCAAATAATCAATTAAAGGTAATTTGGTAAATGGACAAAATATATATAGGGTGGTATGTTGGTTTGGAACAAGGGAAAAAAAACCCAAAAAGGAATGTAACTTCGTTGGGTGGCTTGAGAAGTGTTGGACATGATCTTGTGGAATAGAGTGCTAGTTATTAAAGTGAGGGGTGAAATACTATTGGTTAGTGCATATGTATAATAGTGGGCTTAATGTGGGAGAGCAATTGAAATAAAGAAAAGAAAAGGAAAAAGACAAAAATTAACTCATTGTATATTAGATGCACATGTGGGGGTCAGTTGCTTTAAGAATCATCCGACTCACCTCTTTTCTTCATCTTTTCTTTCGTTTTCTATCTCCAGGGATGCAACAGAGAGCCAAATAGAGACGGAAAGAAGAAAAAAAAAAGAAGAAACGTCCGTTTTTCTTCGAATTCGACGCGCAAGTAAGTTAGCTTTCCAAATTCTAGTTACAAACACGCTAAGTAAGCCTTGTACTACAATCCTATGGGTATAACTTTTACTGTGGACAATGTTTTATAGCTGTACCCAAAAACTGGACATTTTTTCACAGTGAGTAGAACTTAGTAAAAGTTATACCACAATACTCTCAGTGATGAGTAGATCCTAGATATGTAGTTAGATTGTGTTAGTTTGCCATGGAGATTTTAAAATATATACTCAAAGTTTTATAACCTTTGGATAGGCTTTTGGGTATGTTAAACCCAAATAAAACTTCGATTGAAACCCATAGAAATGTAGAAAATGAAAATACGTATCCATGGACACCAAATTTGTAAATTTTGGATATCTAATAAATTTTTGGTGAATGATTGATCAATGAGATTATTTATGAAAATTTGAAAAATTAAAGAAAAAGATGATTTCGAAGCTTACTTATTTTATTTTTTGATGTAAAAATATAGTATTTGAACAGAAAATTAATTTTAAAGGTTATTGAAAATATTCGAGCTAATGCGCAGTCATACGTGTTGTCTAATGCACGTATGTGATTAAATATAAAAAATAAATACGTTAAAAATCCGTTATAAAAATAAATTAATTGTGATTATGGATATGAATTGTTTCTTTGATAGGTTGATTTTGGTGCATTGGAATCTAGATGTTTGGGAGTGGATATTAGATATTAGTTGAACAATAATTTTTGTGAATAATAATTATTTATGGTATTAGGTGAATGGTAATATTATGTCAAAACCCTTGATTTTTATGAAATAAGAACTGATGCAGATAGAAAAATATATTATATGTGAGTTGATGGATTATATATTACTGAATTTTATAGTAAATTCAAAAGTGGCTGATTAGTATACCGGGAAGTGAGATATGTGCCCAACGAGATTAGTCGTTCGTATTTTTTTATCTTGGTTATTTATATGGCATTGTAGATATGAAAATGATTTGAATGTAAGCATGCTACTTGTATTGACATTTGTTGCATTTCATTTGAAATTCATGAATTGTATTTACACGACAGCTTGTTTTGGATTTGCAAAAGCAGATCTAAAATACGGTATCGTTTCGATGAATTGAGTCATGGAGAATAATACTTCTTATGTGATAATCCATGTGGAACTGAGCCATGAAAAGTACCAGCCTTTCTCTGTGACAATCCTTGAAATGGTTGTGGAGTGGGTGATAATTAGAAGTACAGTCTACTATTGTCCAGGCCAGACAAGAAGTGAGACTGACTCTACTTCTGAAAAATATGGATGTGTATATGTTTTGTTAAATGATGAATTGAAACTAGCACGATCACTATGTTGAGTGCATATATATATGGCTTAAATGTGCATGATGAATTTAAATGTTTTATCAAATTTAATTTTCTATATGATTATTTAAACGCATCTAAATGCCATATAAAGATTACTCACTGGGCATGTTATAACTCACTTATTATCTTTAACATTTCAGGAACAAATAAGAAAGGAAAGAAATCAACATAAGAAGGGCAGTCGACTCTTCAGTCACTATTGTGTGCGTAGGTTTAATTATTTTGTGGGTTGTATTTTTATATAATTATAATTATCAATATATATGTAACATTATTAGAGGGATTTGGACCTGTTTATACTGGTTAAGAGTGGAATTTTGTAAATTATGAACTATGAGTTATGATTGATGACAGCATGTGGTTTAACATTATTTGTTGTGAATTGTGGGTTGATAATGTGGTTATTAGGTGATGAATTTATTGGGATAAGTTAAAATTTTAGGGGAGATTCTATCAAAATTTTTGGATGGATATTGAGTAATATTGAGTGTAAGAGGCTGACATAGTACTATATACGTAGATATAACATATATGGTATTATGTGCTGGTCGTGACGTCACTTTTACGAAGTGGGTAGCAACAATTTGTTTGAATAGTTTTAGGTTATCAGAATTTTATTATGAAATTGATTAAACTTGTTTGGAGTGCTTGGGTGATGTTATGATGAACAATTATACATAAAGAGGAAAAATTGCACTTAGGAAGCATTCTCTATTTATTTGATTGTCACTTTCATTTCATGCATGGTTTAATAAATTTTCTGTTATATATGTGATGTTTTTGTATGATTGAACTTGTATGTGAAACTAAAATAAGACGAAGGATTATTAAGAATCCACATACTAGTGCGATCGACGAGCTTGAGATGGATTGAGGTGGTATTTCCTATATATTACCGCTTGAGATCGACGAGCTAAAAGGCAGATCGTAGGTATTCCTAACCTTGAGTTACATGTGACAGCCATAAGTCTTTGAGAGACGATACGAACTGTAGTAAGTACTCTCTCTTAGACTGTGATACTAAGACATGACTAATTTTAGATGGTACTCGAGACCTTCTATGATTAGACGAGATCATAGGGAATACTGAGAATCATCTCAACACTCTTTTGATCATAGACTTGGACCAAAACCAAATGAATGTTTGAAACGCCTAATGTTCGAAAGTGTTTGTAATGTTTTAAATTTTGATCTGTACAATGCATATAATGTGTAGGAATGATCTACTGGGCTTTTAAGCTCACCCTATTTTATAATTTTCAGGTTCTCACAGAAGTGGAGTACAGTAATCAGCATCAATCAGTTTGAATAGTGTAGAAGTGATCATACATAGAGGTCGATGTACTTTGGATTTTGAATTTCTTTTTGTGGTGATCTAAATAAACTAAGCATGTATTTATTTTATTTTGCTTCGCAAATTTTCTTGTAAATGAATGTTTTCATCTTAAGACTTAAACTATTTTCATATTTGGATATAAACATTAAATCATCTCATATATATATATATATATGAAATATTTAGTTTAGTCAAATTTTGAAAAAATTTATTCCGCTGCAAGATTTAAACTTTCTGATTTTAATATCTGTTTAACTTATTGTAAAAATCTGGTGAACACAGTGGGAAATTCTTTTGATCTTTTGTTTTATGTGAAATGTGTTTTCAAATATTTATTTGAGAACTATTTATCATAAACTTGAATTTGAAGAAAGGGGGCGGATCTCTGCACTAGACCCATAGCATGTGATGGGAGGTCCGATTTGGGAGTCGGGGTGTTACACGGCATATACCATTGGAGTTTGCAGTTGGTAATCATGTATTGTTGAAGGTTTCACCACAGAAGGGTTAGATGAGATTTGGGGTGAAGGAAAAGTTAGCTCCGCCATTTGTAGGACTGTTTGAGATTCTAGAGAGAGTTAGTCCATTAGCTTACAGGCTTGCTCTACCACCTCAGTTAGCCGATGTTCATACTGTGTTTCATGTGTCTATGTTGCACAAGTATTATCTAGATCCGACACGTGTTTTAGATTTGACTCAGTTACAAGTTGAGGAGGATACCAACTATGAAAAAAGACCTATACAAATAGTTGATAGAAGAATATAGAAATTGAGAAATAAAGAAATTTCTCTGGTTAGAGTCAAATGACAATTCTATGATAATGAAGAGCAAACCTGGGAGCGTGAGGATATGATGCGGGAGCAATTCCCAAATTTTTCACCACTTAAGATATGTTCCTTTAATTTAAATTTCGAGGATGAAATTCTTTAAATTAGGGAGATTGTAACAACTTGAATTTTCATGACACATTGACATGACGTATAGGTGTAAAAATATATATTATACACGTACATATATGTATAAATAATGTATTATGAAAAAAATTTATTATTTAAATGAATAAATTTGGGTAATTTAATAATAATAATGATAGTGTTATTATTATTATTGTTGTTGTTATTAAGAATAATATTATTATAAATAAGGGGTGTAAATATAAATTAACAGTGTGAATAAATTAATAGAAAATAGGAAAATATATCGTAATAAGTTATTATAAGATATAATGGATAATTATATTAATATATATCTTTGATTTTTATGTGCCTTATTATATAGTGTGAAATGGATTAAAAATAAATAAATAAAAACAAATATATATTTGTATAATTGAATAAGTGGTGAGATATTGAAGAAAAAATACATTATTTACATATAGATGAAGGGCGTTGGTATTGTTTGGGCCACAAATTAAAGGCAAAATATATTATATATACCTATAAATATTATGTGGGTTATTGAGAGAAGGGTTTGTTGTAATTTAGAAAAGTTATTAAGGGCATTTCGATAAATTGACACTATATATATATAATCAAAAAGGGGTCGATTACTTTTTTCCACGATAAGTTTGAGTTTTTGTTTTTAATTACTTGCACCTACAGAACATAAACGAGACGAAAGGAAGAGGAAAACAAGAAAGGAAAATTCTATTTTTTGAGAGATTCAACGCACAAGTAAGCTATTTTTTCTAATTTTTATTCAAAAGATACTAGATAAGCCAAATATTACGAATTTAAGGGGTTTAATTTTTAGTGTAAGAGATGTTTTATAGTAGTATCCAAAAATTGGATATTTTGTCATAGTGAGTAAAACTTAGTAAAAATTATACCAAAACACTCCTGATGATACATAGATTCCAAATATGTTGTTAGATTTCATTCGTTTGTCCTGTACACACCAAAATAAATACTCAAAGTTGGATGACCTTTGGATGGGCTTTTGGGTATGTTAAACTCTAATAAAACTTTGATTGAAACCCATAGGAATGTAGAGAATGAAAATACGTACCCATTGACACCAAATCTGTGAATTTTGGATATCAATTGAATTTTTGGTAAATGTTTGACCAATTGGGCTATTTATCCAAATTTGAAAAAATTATTAAAAATATATTTGGAAAGCCTATTTTTAATAGTTTCTGCTATAAAAATATATTATGTGAGCAGAAAAATAATCTTAAAGATTATTGAGTATATCAAAATTATTGTACACCAATAAATGAGATTAAATGTATATATTGGATTAAATAAAAGATGTAAATAGGTGGGAATGATTTATAAAAAAAATAAATTCAAATGAGTTGAAATTGATTTGATGCGTGTAAAATAATTTTTGGTGACAAGATTATATTAGTGTTGTGAAGACAAATTATTATTGGATAATAGGAACTAGTTGAACAGTAATTTTGTGAGTAATCTTTACTTATGGTATTATATTTGATATTGATATTATATTAAAATGTTTGATTTTATTTAAATAGAATGATATATTGCATTTCATGCTTATTTGAATCTCATGAAATAGTTTTGATGTATTGTAGCATGTTAATTACATACCTAAGTAGGTTATTGACATAACAACATTTTTATTGGTCATAGTATCTAGGAATAGACTCATAGGATTGACCGTTGTGGTAATCCTATTTGGTGCATTCCTGACATAAGATGAATGAGATAGAAATGAATAGATATTTGGATAACGAGAAGTCGATGCACTCCTTATTTGCGTAGTTAGGAGCACATTCGCTCTGCTATCTGGAAGGAGGGATATGACTCATGTTTTTGCAAAGATTGCATGTTATTGAAATTGAATGCATGTTCACACATTACATGATGCATGTATGTTATTGTTATTTCATTTACTAATGATTTAAATTTGTTTTTGCCTTACATGTTTTTATACGTATTATGGTTGTATAATATCATAAGTCAGATTATTCATTGAGCTTATTATTTGCTCACTCTACTCTCAATCATTTTCTCCAAGTTCCTACAAGAAAGGGAAAGGGAAGATGTGATATCAATATTAGTGTCTTTTGAAGTTAATAGTATGTTGTAATTGTGATAATTAACCAAATTTCTAGATTTGGAGATGTATATAGACGTGTTATCTTCTGGATGTGATGTTAGAACAAATTATGGATTGTGTGAATGTATGGTTTATTTTATAAAGAAATATATGTTTTTGTTTATATTGATTGTGATTATCAGGTGATTTGAATTTGGTGACATGTTGTATTTTTAGAGGAACTATGTCAAAATTTTCTAGAATAATTGGGTGATTTGGTTGGGAAGGCTTACAGGGTTTCATAACATGTCAGGGTTCTGACATGTTTGAGAATTCTATGCCGGTCGTGACGTCACCAAAGAAGGGTTCACGACATCCACAGTCTGCACCTCAGAGACCTTTTACTGCCTAGGGAGGTGGAACTACTGCGGGGGTGCGTGAACAAGCTAGAGCAGTAACAGAGCCTGATCCTGATTCTAGTAAACAACTTATTGAAGGTATTATTGATATTTGTAATCCTCCTATATATGTTTTTATTGATGTTGGATTGACTTTATTGTTTATTGCTGGACATATGGTAGATAGATTACATTTGTCACATGTTAGGATTAGCACACCTCTAATTTATAGTACAACATATGGTGAAAGAATATAGCCAAATAGGTGTGTGGAAATTGCGTGGTAAAATATGACTGTCATGAAATGATCATGAGTCCTAAGAATTCTAAAATTTTTGTATTTTGATGCTATCCTAGGCATGGATTGCTTGGCGGACTATCATGCATGTGTTGAATGCTTTTCTAAAAGAGTAGTCTTTCAGATACCAGGTCAACCCTCATTTGTGTATACAGGTATGACATCTTCACAACTTACTACTCAAGGTTGTATGACTACTGATGAAGAAGTAAGAATGTTGGTTGGTATGTGTTCAATGGTGGAAAAGGCAAAAGTTATACGGTTAGCTGATATTCTCATAGCTTGTAAATACCCCAATGTGTTTTCAAATGATTTGCCAGGGTTACCACCTAAACGAGAGATAAATTTCATTATTGAGCTGATGTCAAATACTAAGCCTACTTCCATTGCACCAAAAGAGTTGCAGGAACTTCAAGTGTAACTAGATGAGTTGATGACTAAAGGTTTTATTTGTAACACCCCGCCTCCCAAGTCTCATCTTCCACGTCATCTGACGGTTCAACTCTCTTTGATCAAAAATCTTGAGATGCCCGGAAGACGGGCCCATGCTACATTTTCTTCTTCTTAGACCCAAATGCATTAGGGTTCCTGTGTAAATTAGTCTATGTACCAAATGACATCATGGTAAATAAAATTTTTTATTTTTTCATTCGAAAATTTCGAGTACAATAATCCATTACAACGAAAAATAAATTCAAAGCTGAAATACATGATTTAGTTTGGGCCGATGCGCCCTACATTGAAATAAATAAAACTTTCAATAGGTAAATC
>JAJIYU010011777.1:0-15039 GCA_030144865.1 Tinospora cordifolia
TGAGAAGATCTAGTATCTTTAGTTTCTATGTGGTATGGGACTTAGAGATTGACAGACCATGTTTAGTAGACGATTGGTGACTTTGGAAGAGATTTTTTTCCCATTCTTAGTTGTTATGAGACGGTTGAGTATAGCGAGGCTTGAGAAGCCTTAGTCATCAAGACATTTGCGAACTTTTATGGGCATAGTGAGATTTCTAAGTGAAAGTCTACGTAACCGAGCAAGAGTGGTATGAGACATTCGAACTTGGAGGCATGGATGGAAGCTTATAATTTTTTTCTATGCTATCATGACATTTTATGATCATATGTGTGATTGTTTTGCTTGCATCCTCCGCTTGTATAAAACTTTTGAAATATGTATATTATGAAAATTGTAATTATTGAGTCCAAATCCTGTACCCAAAAACATTAGAGGTTTCAAAAGAACTTCATTGTGGACTTAGAAGCATAAACCAATAGGCCACTGAATGAACGGGAACTTAGAAATATGAACCTAGAGTCATGTTAGTACGACGAAAATAAATACTTCGATTGTGTAGATGAATGTTTACAAGTGGCCTTATGACAATTGAATGGATGCTTGGTTGTAGATAATGGCTAAGTTGAACAGATATGTCATGAAAGCTATCGTAGCTGATGAGACTGAACAGTAAGGGCAAGGAGCATAGGTTAATGTTAGTGAAGCTCAGATAGGGACTACATTGACTCCTAAGTTGTTAATTGAGATCACCCCATAAGAGTTATTGAGTAGGTTTTGTAGGCATTGCTCTAGATATAGCCATAGGCGGCACCAACACTACAGATACAAGTCCAGCATCATGACCAAATTCTGATACAGCAACCAGCTCTCTTACCTAAGGCTTCAATTTGTTAGAGGGCACTTGATGACATTGAGGACAAGGAATGAAAGGCTATGTTGATGGAGCTGTAGAAAGTTTGTCCATCCACGTTCGATGTAAAATCTGATTGTATGAAAGCTGATCGTTGGTACTGAGCTTGATGAGCATTTGGATGTATTGGGGGCAACTGGACCTCAAAGAGTTGCACTTTCTACCCATCAGTTCAAGGGTCCAGCTAGGAGTTGGTAGAGGATGCTAAAGGCATATCTAAATACCAATGTGAAACAAATGAGTTGGGAAAAGTTCAAAGAAGTATTTTATGAAAAATTCTTCCTAGAGGCAACGCTAAGATAAGTACAGTCAGAATTCATGAGATTAAGCTAGAGGGATAAAACTATAGTTGAATACAAGACCAAGTTTACTGAGTTGGCCAAGTTCACACCTGAGCTGGTTAAGGAGGAACACATGAAGGCTAACAAATTTGCTGAGAGCCTGAAGATAGAGATCTGAAAGGAAGTGGTGCCTATGAGCCTCAAGCCATGCAGAGAAGTCATCGAGAAGGCACTACTAGTTGAAAGAGAACTCAAATTCGAATAGAAGTTGAAGAACATAAACAAGAGGTCGGGTAATAACAAAGATTACCAAGGAAACTAGAAAAAGTAGAATAAGAATAAATCCCAAAAGCAAAGAATCAAACTAAAGTAGATAAATAGTTGGCTTGAAAAGAGGGAACATGCTTAAATTTTGGTTAGAAATGACATCTTGCTAAGGATTGCTAGAACCAAAGACCACAGAGGCAAAACTAGGGGCAGAATAATAGTCAGGATAAAAATCAAGGTGGTCTTGTTTACCATCTGGTGAGTTGATAAAGATATATGGTGAAATTCAGAAACTACCCAGAAACCCAATGGTGGCTATATTATACACCATGAGCCAAAAGGAAGATTTTCAAAACTTGGTAAATGAAGATATGTCAGAGATTCATTCAACATACAAGATATTATGTCAGTAAGAAGCTATGCTGACGTATTTCCAGATGAACTGCCAGGACTACCACCAAGAAGAGAGGTAGAGTTCAAAATTGAGATTTATCTATGAACTAATCCTATAGCTATTCCACCCAATAGGATGGCACTAGTTGAACTGAAGGAGTTAAAGACATAGTTAGATGAACTTTGGGAGAAAAGTTTCATTCGTCTGAGTGAATCACCTTAGGAAGCTCTAGTATTATTTGTAAAGAAGAAGAATGGATTTAGTGATTATGTATTGATTAAAGGAATTTGAATAATGTTATTATGAAAAATTAAGTACCCATTACCTAGAATTGATGACATGTTTGATCAATTATGAGAAGCATCTCATTTCTCTAAGATTGATCTAAGGTCAGGATATCACCAACTGCGTGTCTAAGATAAAGACATTTCGAAGCCAACATTTAGAGCTAGATATGGTCATTTTGAATTCACTACAATGCCTTTTGGTTTAATGAATGCTCTAGTAGCTTTTATGGATTTGATGAACAGGGTTTTTAGACCTCACTTAGATTGACTTGTAATGGTCTTCGTAAATGATATTTTGATCTACTCAAAATTAGAAGAAGAGTGAGTGAGGCACTTGGGGATTGTTTTGGAGACTGTTAGAGATTATCAATTGTATGTTAAGTTCAACAAATTTGAATTTTGGATGAAGATGGTAAAATTTCTTGGGCACATAATATCTATAAAAGGTATAGTTGTTGATCCAGAGAAGGTAGAAGTGGTCATGAACTGGAAACAACCAAGAACAGTCATAGAGCCTTGGAGTCTTTTGGGATTAGCAGGATACTATAAACAATTTATTCAAGACTTCTCTAAGTTAGCAGATCTTATAACAAAGCTAACTAAGAAGGGAGTTAACTTCAATTGGGTTGACAGATGTAAGTTTGCTTTCCAAAAATTGAAGAAGATGCTAACTTCAACCCCATATTGACTACCCCAACACATGAAGTGGGTAATACCCTCTACACTGACGCATCAAGGAATGTTTTAGGTGCAGTATTGATGCAAGATGGCAAAGTTCTTGCTTATGCCTCACGACAACTTAAGGTACACGAGCAAAATTGTCCAACTTATGACTTGGAGCTAGCAACAATTGTTTTTTCCTTGAAGATTTAGAGAGAGATGACTTGTACTCAAATCATAAAAGTCTAAAATATATATACGCCCAAAAGGAGTTGAACCTCAGACAAAGAAGATGGATAGAATTCTTAAAAGATTATGACTTTCAACTTCACTATCATCCAACAAAGGCGAGAATGTGGTGGTAGATGCCTTGAGTAGAAAATATAGTAAATCTAAAGACGAAAAAGCTTAGATGTATCAGCTAATAGAAAGTTATAATTTAGGTGTTAGAACCAATGAGGACCAAGCAATGTTATTCACCATGGTGCGCCAGTTAGATCTACTCCAATAGATCAAGGAAGATCAAAAACAAGATAGTTGGATCTTAGATATAATTGAAGGTGTTAAACAAAGCAGACATAATGATTTCTAAATTAATACAGATAGCATGTTGAGATTGGGTAATAGGGTGTGTGTACCTAAAATTGGGAAGACTAGACAGATGTAATTAGATGAGACACACCAGAAAAGATATTCAATGTATCCTGGAGGTGAGAAAATGTACCAAAATTTTCCTAAGGTTTATTGGTACAAAGGAATGAAGAAAGATGTAGACACATACATCTCTAAGTGTTTGACTTGTCAACAGGTGAAAGTTGAACATAAAAGACCCACAAGTTTGCTACAACCTCTTCCTATACCAAAGTGGAAATGGGACAACATTGCGATGGATTTTATTAGTAGGTTGACTAAGAATCAGAAAAGGGAAGACATTGTGTGCGTTATAGTTGATCATCTCAATAAGGTAGCTCACTTTTTACCAATCAAGTCCATAGATTCAGTTAGCAAACTGGTGATGTTATATGTTAAAGAAATTGTGAGATTGCATGAAATACCCAAAACTATAGTATCAAATCGAGATGCAAGGTTCACATCTCAATTCTGGCTGAGTCTGCAAAAATAGTTGGGAACCAGACTTACGATGAGCACAACCTTTCACCCATAGACAGATGGACAGTTGGAGAAGGTAATACAAATCTTGGAGGATATGTTGAGAGTGTGTGTTCTTGATTTTAAGAACAATTGGAGTAAGCACTCTCATTTGGCTGAATTTGCCTATAATAATGGCTATCAAACAAGTATTCAAATGGCATCCTATGAGCTTTTGAACGGAAAACCATGCAGATCACCATCATATTGGGTAGAGTTGGAGGATCGAGTGCCTACAGGACCTGACTTAATAGGGGAGATACATGAACAAGTTAGATTCATTTAGAAAAGATTAGTAATAGCTCAAAGCAGACAAATGATTTATGTAGACAGACAAAGGAGACCCCTAGAATTCTAGGAAGGTGACAAAAAGTGTAGTTGTCACCAAGATTTATTAGACGGTTTGAGATTACAAGATGGGTAGGAGAATGTGCACACGAGTTAGACCTACCTAATCAAATGTCTTCAATACATAACGTCTTCCACATATCTATGTTGCTAAAGTACGAGCCAGACCCCTCTCATATCATTTACGGGGAGGAAATATAAATATAGGATGATGTCACATACGAGGAATCAATGGTTAGCATACTGGATCGCAAGGTATATAGTCCAAGAACAAAGGACATTTTGATTGTTGAAGTCCTTTGGAGACACCATGCTATTGAGGAGGCAACCTGAAAATTTGAAAACAAAATGCAATGCAAGTACCCCAACCTATTCATTAGGAATACTTGATCAATAGTCTTGAGGGAGGCAATGATTCAAGTGATTCATTTCAAATTCTAAGGACAAAATTTAATTTAAGGGGGTAGATTGCAATATTTGAAAAAAAATTTGATTACTGCGTAATTAAATCCATTGTCACAGTAATGCATGACTTTGCATGCAAATAGTGTTTTCTCCTTTAAAATATGTGAATGGATTTAAAAAACACACCCCAGGACTTCCTCACGTCCAAATTGGGTATGAGGATGGTGTTCATGAGTTATGAAGAAGATATAAGAGAGATAACAACAAAGAATCCTAGAAAACCAAATCCTATATCTCAAGAGTCTTAAACATATGCTAACTCTAACCCAATGCCATGCTATAAAGACACGACCAATTCACACATTTCCTCCACTCTCTAGTCAAATGCAAACTCTCTTTTTCTTCCAAGACGTCCCACAAAAGAAAACAAGAAGAACAACATCAAAAATTTTGAGATTTCAATCCATAGATTCTTGTTAATCCAACTAGAAGGTAAACTACTATTCTAAGCCTCAATCTATCCTATCCTATGGAAAACTAATGTTCCACCCAAGATCCTTGAATTCATATTGGTTTTCTACAAGTAAAATAGAGTTGAAATCGTCCAAAAGGAATCTAAGGAACAATTGCAGTAACAAAACTTATCAACGACTTATTCCAGGGTGATTTCACAAAGGTATAATGTTTCTTTCTATTCTAATGTCCAACCTTCATATTTTGACATCAAATCAAGGATATAAGAATGTTTGAATCATGGAAGAAGAAATGATCAAAGAAAAGAATCACGTTTACATGATCACACTCTGGTTACCATGGCAATTCAAGTTACTACCGCAGTAATGTGTCTAATTACAGACCCGTGCATAGTGATGAACACACTGGTTACTGTGATAATGCCAAGGATTACCTTAATAATACTAGGGATTGTCATAATAGTGCAATAAGGATAGGATCATGCAATCTGGTTACCATGGTAACATTATGGATTACTATGATAATGTGATAAAATTCTCCCTTGTTTCTTTAATTATATTCTAGTTAATGTAGTAACACGATAGATTACCATGGTAATATGATAAACCTTGGCCCTCATATTTCATGTATGCTTCTACTTACCGCGTTAACGCCATTCTAATATCGTGGTACACCAAGGCAAATCAATGTTTGACCTGTTAAACAGACAATTCTTGATAGATAACAACTTATATTAAATAAAGGATTATTAAATCATGTCTTAAAACATTGGACACTACAAGAAATCGCACCTACAACAATGTGCAATGTTCATTGTTATACTCATACGACCATGTTCATGGTGATGTTATCAATCAGGGTGTTGTTAAACAACCCACTATTTTTAACAACGGTCATGAGCCTGTTGTTGTAAAGCGTTGTGTATCGGTCTAACAGTGAGATTACAATAACGTTCACCCATTTTTAAATGATTCAATCTTTTAACACATATTTGACAACGGTCAGTATGCCTATTGTTGTAGAGATATTATAACAATAGGCGCACATTGTGGAAACCCTAACCTTTAACAACGGTCACGTGCCTGTTGTTGTAATGCATTGTGTATCGTTCTAAAGTTGAGGTTACAACAACGTTCGCACATTGTTAAATGCTTTGATCTTTTAACACATATAGGATAACGGTCATAATGCCTGTTGTTATAGACGTGTTATAACAACGGGTGAACATTGTCGAAAATCCTACCCTTTTAACCTTTCAACAACGGTTAGGTGGTTGTTGTTGTATGTGCATTACTTAACAACATGCACATGCCCGTTGTGAAAGCTGCATCATTTCAACAATAATCATCTGCACGTTTTTATATCATGTATTTTACAACAAAAACTGAACATTGTCATATGTGTCAATTTTTTTAATTATAAAAATATTTTACTACAATATATATTGCATATATTTCACTGTATCTGTAAATTCATAATATAAATATAAACATAATTAAACATTTGTCCTATTATTTCAAATGTCTCATTTAGTATATACAATCCATCAAACATATATACAATCCATCAAACATGTATACAATCCATCAAACATATATACAATCCATCAAACATGTATACAATCCATCAAACATATATACAATCCATCAAACATACATATATACAATTCATCAAAAAGTGTAATTATTATTTACAGTAGTCTTATGTACTTCTTTGGCTAAGTAATTGTACTTCCAACAGCATCACTCAAGTAATGAATTTTTGATGTTGGTCTATATAAATCAGCATCTTCATTCACTATCTTTAATACCGAAACTTTCCAACAATCAAAGCCTAGTGGGAGGCCATAAACTTTAGCCTTAAGATCTGTAGAAAAAATCTTTCCTACTGCTACAACTTTTTCGTCTCTTTCATTTTTGGGATGCCAATTCAATAATTCGCATCTAGCATTCTCAGGAGGCAATTTTTCTTGGGTGGGCTTGCTACCTTGTTGTGAGTACATAATACATAAACAAATTAAAGATAATATAAACATTATAAGAATAAAAGTTTATAATCAAAGTTTGGTTCAAATATAGTTTACTTGTGGTGTTTAAGCTTTCGAATGTATCTTATTCATGTCTCTTCTACTTGGGCTTTGAAGCTGTTAAACCATATCATAAAATATATTTTACTATATAAATTTAAGTAATAAATTAAACTGCAAAGAAAATTTTAGCCTAGTTGTCACTTGTTAAGATTGCATTAAAAGTATGGCAGTCAATGCTTCAACTCTTTCTTCGAGTGTATCCATTTTCTTTGATTTTTCTTCAAGAGTATTTATATTTTCTGCTTGACCTTGAATTATATTCTCTAAGACCTTTACTTTTCCATTACTTTGAATTTGAGCATGAACCTTTGAAGGTGTTGCCCCAAATCCAAGACCTCGAACTCGCCCACGACGCTCAAGTCCCAATACTTTAGTAATGACATCCTCTCTTAAGTTATTTTTCTCAACTGAATTGGTGGTAGATTGACTAATGTCATTAATCTTTTCCTGCATTCACATAAAAACAAGTAAATCAACTTGATAACTTTCTATTGTTATATAATTTCAATATATATAACTACATATCATTTGCTTTAATGATTTACTTACAATTGCTTCTTGAATTGTTTCATTTAAAGGCCCACCATTCTTTCTCAAATGACCCTTTGTCCATACATCTACTCTTGCAACTAAATCTGAATTTTCATTGGCCTCCTTCTAAAATATAAAAATAGTAACATTTACAACATATATGCTTATGTAAAAATAGAAAGAGGACAAATAAAATGAAGTACGTGCCAAGACCATTACCAATCCAGATTCCAAACAAGCATAGCCCTTCCTACTCATTATGTGCATTAGTTTTTGACTATTCCTCATTTCACTAAACTTCTTGCTTGTTGCCTAATAAAATCAATATATTAATAATAATGAAAAAGAAGAGATGGTTCAAATTTAAAGTATATATATAAGAAACACACAACAAACCTGAAACTCTTCGGATAATCTTTCTTCAACAAAAGTGTTCCACTCTTTAGAAGACATCACATTGCTAGGCTTAAGATATTTGTCTACAAAGTTTCTATCTTTTTTTTCATTGCTTCTCTAATTGCTGTGGAAACTTTGGACTTGTACTGCTTCCAACTGTGTCCCATCTTTTGCAATATTATAGCCTTATTAGACTTGTCAACTACAAATCTTGTTTGATATGCACGAAAAAAGGATAAATTAAAGAATTTCTACAAATAAAGTATTAGAATCTGTTAAGAATAAATAATTCAATTATACACATACCTCAATTAACATCCAAAGTTGATCTTTAATTTCTAGAGCCACATGATGTCAATCTTTAATTACTACAGGCATGTGCTCTCGCACAATTACACCAATGTAAGATGATAGCTTCTCAGAATTAGCTGACACTGGCTGCCCTCTTTCAATAAACTCAACTTCCATTCTAGGAACATGTCCCAAAACCAAACACATCATAGTGGGTTTACGCTTCTTTGTTGTTGTGTTATCAGCCTTTGTTGCTTTTGTACTACTTTCTGTTTTAGGTGATAATCTTGGTGAGTTGGAGTCTTCATTAGATAGTCTTACACCTTCATTCTCAGAATGATTCATTGCAACCAACATGGTTGTCCATTGCTTCTTAGCTCTCTTCTCAGCTTGTTTAGAGGACATGAAAAAAAAAATGCATTCATATATGTAGAATTATTTGTCTTATAATATTCACATAAACTTGACGAAAAATGCATCATTATAAATATCACTGAAAATAAAATTGTGACGACCCACATTTTTGACATCGGATTGACGGATCCGACATTTATGTATTTCATGTATTTTCTGGAATTTTAATGAGAAAATATAAATTTTTTTCCAATTTTTCTCAATTTTGGATTAATTATTAAGGAAAATAGGAATAATTTGAGAAAATGCAATTTTAAGGAGAAAACACATGAAAATACTCGAAAAATGTGTTTTCTTGAGAAAAATAAATTATAGGATTAATTTATGAATTTTTGGAGCAATTATCGGATTTTTAGAAAGATAAATGTAATTTTTGGAAGAAAAATATGATTTTTGAGGAAATTATACAATTTTTGGAGGAAATAATTAAATTAATGATGAAATGGTGTATAATGTTGGTATTTTGTTGAAAAATGATGAATTAGATAATTTAACAATTTAGAAAAAAATGTGAAATTTCGAAATATAACACATATATATAAGTATATATATGTAAATAATAAAAAGGGAAAACAAAAAAAAGGGGGGGTCGGGTCAGGCCGGCGCACGGGCCGAACACGATCGGGCCTGGGGCCTGACCCGAGCATGCAGGGTGCACGCTAGCTTGAGCCCGCACGCCTTGTGGGCCCAGCATGGGCTGGCCCATGCGCCCAAAGGCCAAACAAGCCCCCTCCTTTTTTGAGTGATTTTGTGCGCGAAAATGCAAGGTTTTTGGTGAATTTTTTACCGAATTTTTGGGATTTTCAACAGATTTTTCCAGCAAAACCATGGGAGTTCATGGTTTTAATCCATGGTTTTGGCCATCACTTCATGGCCTCCAATTTGGCTAATGAAAGCTGCCAACTGGGCATCTAGCATGTGATGTTAAATGTCACCTGGAGGCTACATGTCATCCACACCTTTGCTAAGCAAGCACCCCCATGCAACAAAAAGGGCATTCTTGAGCTCAAACACAGAATTTTCAGATTTTGTAACCAACTTTTCAAGCTCAGAACTTCTTCAATTCTCCACCAAATCCTACAAACTATAGCTTGATTTGAAGCTTGTACCACCACCTACAAGGTCCTATAAGTAGTTTGCCAAGTCTTGGAGCTGTCTGAAGCGGAAAACATCAAGAAGAGGAATGTCCACACTGCTTAAAACCAGAAAAACCATAAAGTGTGTGCTGGAACCACTTTTGAAGCCTTGGACCTTGGCCATTTGGAGTCCCTTTTTGAAGGTAAAATGGTTCACTCCCTTCATTTTCGTATATACTTTGATCTCCAAGAGTTAGAGAATGAAAAATAGGGCCTTATGCATGATTTTAAGACCCTTGAAGTTGGTTGCTTACTCACTGTCGCAACTGTGTAACAGAAACAGTTGGAGCAACCTTGGGAAGGCTCATACCAGGACCAATCCAGACTCGTCCCTCAGGTGAAACCCTTTACTTTACCTCTCATGAAGTCTATTCAAGTGTCCAAGTGGTAAAAATTGCATATTAGAACGTTTAATACGTCTTGTGAGTCTCTGGTATTCATTGTGTAATTTACTGTTGCAACAGTGTTGACAGAAAGAGATTGAGACCAGAACAAGAGCTATATTTAGGATATTGCAACACACCCTTTCGGGCTGGAACTAGAGGCATAGTAGACCCCATAGTAGAGGTTCCAGAAAGGTATAAAGACTTGACCTTGAACTCTTGTAGATGTGTCTTGTTAATACATGCAAATATGCTATGATTGTAGGGTGCTAGAACAAATTTCTTGTGTTCTTTAGAATGTAGTAGAATATTGATAGAATGATAGACATGTTTTTGATGTTGCATGCTACTGATTCAAAGTGGTTGTGATTAGTGGATATTTTATGACCTGTAAACTGTAAGTGGACACAAGAAACAACCCATAGAATGGTGATTGAATTAGGGAAAAGAACACTAGAAGATTGTAGAATCATTGAACCCAGAAATTTCCTTCAATTTTGGCCGAAATTTCTGAGATAAAATTGACTGACCAAACCATGATAGATTGAGCTGAAATTCGGTGGGAAGGACCTTAGATATGTCTAGAAGTGTTCTACAAAATTTCAGGACATTCTGATGTGTGTAGCTAGGTCAACTAAGGAAAACAGTCACTTCCTTTCACAGGGGATACGGAATTTGTGTAGTTTCTGTTATCATGCTTAGAAACCTTAGTAAATGAGGTCCAAAAATTATAATTTTAAATTTTGGGAAACCTTTAGGAAGTCTAGAAAAATTCTGCAAGGTTTGGCACAAATCCAATGAACAGATCGCCCGCAGAAAAATTGAAAAAATGGTTGTGCAGAAAGGGTCATAGGCTACGGTTTGTACCTAAGTAATGGGAATTGGGAATATTGACCATTTTGGCCCAATTGACCCCATAAGGACCAAAATTGACCCTGTGTGACTCTGTTGACCAGCTAGGTCAGCAAATGATAAGTTGACTAGGGTTGACCAAGATTGACCAAGGTCAATCAAATGGACTTAATAACTAAGGCAAGGGAACGAACGTATGTGAACTATTCTTGACTAGGTCAAGTAATTGATTAACCAATAATGTAGAATTAGAGTGAGCCAAGTGAGAGTGGTCATATCATGAGGGGAATCGGACTGTCATAGGGTGTTAGTGAGTTTTAAGATTGAGACTTTGAACCTTGTAGGTTAGGTGATTCCTTAGAAATAGTCGCCTAAATGTCTGAAGTCGTGGTCTGTTCATTTGAAACTAATGAAAGTTAAACATTTTTATGCAGACCACGATGCCTCCTTGACGTGGGAGACCACACGAGACCCCAGAGTTGGCACCGCCACCACCTCCGGTTCAGTTTGGACAGGACACGATACAGAGACTAGAGGCCTTGATCAGAGCGTCTAATGAGGCCGGTCACGCCCAGGTGGCCTTACTGATTGAGAGGCTGGATAGGATGGAGGCCGAGAGACAGAGGGCTGAACCAGCAGCGCCTCCTGCGCCGGTTATACCTGAGATCAGGGAGGAGGAGACGGTTGCAGCCCAGGCAGAGGTAGCCCCAGTGAGGCAGGGCGATGACTCCACTCATGATTGCCTCCTAAAGAGATTCTTGGATCTGAGGCCCAAGGACTTCCACGGGGGTTTGAGTCTAGATGCGGCGGAGAACTGGCTTCTCAACATTGAAAAGAATGCTAGGACACTGAAGCTGTCAGAGGAGAACTAGGTGTTGTTCGCGACACACATGCTCAAGGATGAGGCCGCAGTTTGGTGGAGGGCTACTCAGTCTATAGAAAGAGATTTCTACATGGGCTCAGTTTCGGGAGCTATTCTTGAGTGCTTATGTCCCTACAGCAGAGAGAGAGCATAAGAAGGTGCAGTTCCTGACTTTACAGCAGGGAGATATGTCAGCCAAGGAGTATACCCATAGATTTTTCAGAATGGAGGCTTATGCACCCGAGCTAGTGAGTAACCCGAGGGAGAGAGCCGGATTCTTCCGTTGTGGGTTGAGGGCTAGCATCAAACAGGCTACGTTAGCATACAGTGAGGCTACTCTAGAGATCATACAGAGGCATGCACTATAGTTTGAGGCGGATGGTAGGGATCAGCGTCCGACCACCCAGATGGTACAAAGTGCATCCTTGCAGACGTAGCCCCAGTCTCAACCGCAGTCGCAGGCATAGGAGGCCATCGTGGTGGGTCCTGAGGAGGTAGGTTCCATAGGAAGAAGAAGTATACAGTGGGACAGTCTGGTGGAGTACACACTCAGCCTCCTACTGCAGTCACCCTCGTAGCCACCCCAGTACAGGCATATCAGCCGGTGGGACAGCCACCGACCCAGCAAGGAGGTCGAGGTGGAGGTCGAGGTAGAGGTAGAGGTAGAGATTTAGGGGATAGAAGCCAGGGTCGAGGCCAGACCGAGCACAAACAGATGATTATATGTTACCAGTGTGTTTAGCTAGACCACAAGAGATATCATTGCCCTATGCTTGTCCCAGCTTCTAGTGCACCCACCACCAGTACTCAAGAAACTGCACAAGCCATCACCTACCCAGATTCTGAGGTGACGAAGGCTTTAGTAGAGGTTAACATGTTCCTACTTGATAAATCTATCTATGTGTTGCTTGATGCTGGATCTACATTGTTTGTTATTTCTGGGCACGCCGTAGATAGATTGGGACTTAGACCTGTTAGAGCATCTACATGGCTCATGCTGAGCACTGCTGCCATGGAACGAATCTACCCCAATTTGATTTGTGAGGGTTGCACGTTGAGGTTTGACGACTTCGAGACCCTTGTAGACCTTAGAGTATTAGAGTTCTTGGAGTTCGACGCTATACTTGGGATGGACGGGCTAACAACTTATCATGCCTATGTCGACTGCTTTGCCAAGAGAGTAGTATTTCAGATTCCAGGGCAGCCTGTTGTGACCTTCCAGGGTAGTGCTTCAGATAGACCGAGGACCCTAGGTAGGATAGCGACACAGTCTGACATAAATACATTGGCCAGTATGATCACCACCGATCAGGGACCTTCACAGTAGAACATAGATGAGATTCCTGTTGTTAGAGACTTTCCTGACGTGTTTCCCGACGATTTGTCTGGCTTACCTCCCAAATGGGAGATTGACTTTATCATTGAGATTATTCTGGGGACACAGCCCATTTCGATCCCTCCTTATCGAATGGCGCCTAAGGAATTGCAGGAACTGAAGGTCCAACTCGAGGAGTTGATGAATAAGGGTTTTATTACCCCTAGTCTGTCACCTTGGGGTGCTCCAGTATTGTTTGTGAAGAAGAAGGATGGGAGCCTCCGTTTGTGTATCGACTGCAAACAGTTGAATAAGGTGACAATGAAGAACAAGTGCCATCTCCCGCGTATTGATGACTTATTTGACCAGCTCCGAGGTGCCATTGTATTTTCGAAGATCAATCTGAGATCTGGGTACCATCAGTTGAGAGTCAGGGAAGAGGATGTACCGAAGACGGCCTTTCGGACTCGCTATGGGCATTATGAGTTCTTAGTCATGCCGTTTGGCGTAACAAACGCCCCAGTGATGTTCATGGACTTCATGTAGAGAGTTTTTCGACCCTACTTGGACTCATTCGTCATCATCTTTATCGATGACATCCTTATTTACTCGAGGACTAGGGAGGAACACGCTGAGCACTTGAGGATCACACTGCAGACTCTTAGAGATCATCAGTTATACTCCAAGTTTAGCAAGTGCGAGTTTTGGTTGACAGAAGTCCAATTTTTGGGCCATGTAGTAGGAGTCAGGGGCATTTCAGTTGATGCAGCCAAGACTGAGGCTATTATAGGTTGGCCAAGACCTACCACTGTAACAGAGATTCGTAGCTTTTTGGGTTTGGTAGGCTATTACCGCAGATTTGTGCCAAACTTCTCAAGGATCGCTGCTCCCATGACGAAGCTTACCCAGAAGAACATGTCATTTGTGTAGACGGATAAGTGTGAATAAGCCTTTCTTAAGCTGAAGCATCATTTGACATCTGCCCCAATTCTTGTGCTACCAGAACCAGGCCATGAGTTGACGATCTATACAAATGCATGCGGTACATGCCTTGGGTGTGTTTTGATGCAGGGTAATGGAGTTATCGCTTTTGCCTCGCGATAACTGAAAGTTCATGAGAGGAACTGCCCCGTGCATGACTTAGAGCTGGTGACAGTACTGTTTGCACTCAAGATCTGGCGACGCCATCTGTATGGTGAGCATTTCACACTTTATTCTGATCATAAGAGCCTCAAGTACCTATTTTCACAGAAGGACCTTAACATGAGGCAGAGGAAATGGATGGAACTACTTAAGGATTATGACTTTACCATAGAGTACCATCCTGGGAAAGCCAGTGCGGTAGCTGATGCGTTTAGCAGAGTACGGGTCGAGACTGCTTGTGTGGCTAGGCATATGTGTAATACCCCAAAATTTTGTCAAATAATTAAAGATAAATAAGTTTAAGGAAAATGAATAAAATAAGTCAAATAGATTAATTTTAAAGATTTTAAGAAATTTTTGGTGCAAATGGTGGGTTGGCACATGAAAAATAATTTATATTGGAGATATAATAAAAATTAGGATAATTAAATAAAAATTACAATTTTAGTGGAATTAATTATGAAATTTAA
>JAJIYU010011778.1:0-15053 GCA_030144865.1 Tinospora cordifolia
TATCATATAATAGTCATTTAAAACATGTTTTCACACATTTTTACATTTATTTCATAATTTTTAAAATTCATTTTTCGAGTTGTGTGCGTTTAAAAACTCCGGGGTGTTACAATGTTGCCCAATTTTGAATAAGACTTCCACTGAAAGTTAGTATTTCTATTTTGAGATTATTGATCAATAATGTAATAGTTTACAAAGTTATGTATTTTCTTTTATTAATAAAGAAGTTAAATTTTTCTTTACCTTTAATTACCTTGATTTTATTAAATGTGAATTTGTACTATTGAATTTATTCTAAGGCATGTAGTATTAAAAAATAGAAAGTCAAGTGTGTGTCACTTGTAACGTAACATGACCCAACCCGCCAATTGGTTAAGTCCCCTGTCGAATAATGGTGGTTGTCCAAAACTCAAGGAATGTGGGGGTTGGGGTGTTACAAAGTATGTTTTTTTATATTTTTTAATTTATGCATGATAGCATAATATGCTTAAAAACCATGCTTAGCTTATTTTTGAGTTTTCTGGCGTGTTATTTGTGTTTTTCACATTCTCTTGATTATTTAAATTATGATATTAATTATTACGAACTTGTTTCATATTTATTTGAAATTAAATATGAGAAAGTGAAGAAAAGAACTACGTATCATCATAGTAGTTTAAGTGATGTTATATGTGTTCTTTTCATATACTTAGTGTATATGAGTAACATCACTAAGTGTGGATGTATTTTAAAATACTTGGAATAAGGACATGTGATTCTTATTTCCAATGGAATGTGACAAGATGAATTGTCATTCCATCCTATAATATGAGTATTTTAATAAAGAACATCAAGAGATTAAAAACCTTTTTTGGTCAAATATACAACCCTAACAAGATATTGTTTGAAACATTTAATGCTTGTAAGTGATTGAAATTGAATGTACTTTTAATTTGAATTAGTAAATTAGTAGTTTGATGGATGATATACTAGGCTATGTGCTCACCTCTCTTCTTATCATTTTTAAGAAATTGAATTACATGAAGACTATATAATTTTTTTGAAATTCTTCTTTTAGAAACTTTATATTGTAAGGGCATAATGTCCTAAATTTTGAATTAAAATTCTTCATTGAATTTTACTTTTGAATTTTAAAGTTATGTATTCAATCTTTGGATTTGATTTCAAGAATACAACATTTTTATTTTCTTTTAAACTCAATGGAAGTGTATTTATGAGTATTTTAATAAGTTTTAGACTAAAAGAGTTTTAGACTAAAAGAATTGAGATGCAAGTTGTGTACTTGTAAATGTAATATAGGACCCAACCCGCTTTGTGGTTGAGCTTATGTAATACCCCATAATTTTGTCAAATAATTAAAAATAAAAAAGTTTGATGAAATTAAATGAAATAAGTTAAGTGAATTAATTTTGAAGATTTTAAAAAAATTTTGGGTGCAAATTATGGGTTGGCAAATGAAAAATAATATGTTATGGAGATATAATAAAATAAGAATTTTAGTATAAAAATCAGACATATTTCGATATAGAACAGTTACCCAAAAATTTAAAAAAAATAATATGAAATATCTAAAATATTGAGGTATAAAAATATATAAGAGAAATAAAAATAAGAAACTTTATTAAAAAAACTTATTATATACTAATTTCAAAAAAATTGATTAATTCACATACTCACACAAAAAATAGAAAGTTGACAAAAAAAAGCAATAGGTTTAAAATAACATAGGCAAATAAAGCATTAATTTGATATTTAAAAATGTCAAATAAGTAGAATTAATTAAAAAAATGACATTTAAGTAGGTCTCTCAAAGAAAAATAAAACTAAGTAAAAAAAATTTAAGGAATTACTTTTATTTATAAAAAAAAATTTTAATACAAAATCTGGGCATAATTTTAATTTGTAGCCTAATTGAAAAAATAAATAAAAATAATAATGTAAAAATATAAGATGAAAATAAGAAATCTTATTCCAAGGTTTATTATATAAGGTTTATTAAATTTATTAGAAAAATATTAGTAAAATTATTTAGTACATTAAATAATCAGTAAATTTATTTAATAAATTAAACGATATTATTGAATGCAAGAAAATTAGTAAATTTTTTTAATATATCAAATAATCAGCAAGTGTAATTCATATATTAAAATATATTATGTGAAAACTTAGACGTAATTTATTGTTTAGCTTAATTGAAAAAAAATTATATGTATATATATATATATATATATATATATACATTATAGAATATAGATATGAAAAATTTATTAGTCAAATTAATTAATAAAACTTGATTAGCAAGTTATATATCTATGGGTTACAAAGGTAAAAGTGAGAAATATTATTAATCAGTTATTTAAATAAATTATCTAATTAGCTAGTTGATTTGGATTTAATGCATCACAAAAAAAAATGGAAACAAAATATATAAAAGTTACAATTTAATTGTATAATTGAAATGGAACAGAAATATAAATTGGAGATTAGAAAATTTTCAAAAAATTCAGATAATATAAATAATAAAAAAAATTCAGATACTGAAAATAAAAAAAACTCTCAAAATAAAAATATATAAGTGTTGGCAACTTTAAATTATAGATATAGGTTGAAAAAAAATTAGCAATATATGAATTACAAAAATTAGCAATTAAATATGTGTATGGATATTGTTTATATTAGTAAAATATAATGAGTTAAAAAAATAACAAAACAAAACAAAATATGGGCACACCGCCCGATATATATATATATGGATCGATTTTAAAAAATAATAAAATAAAAAAAAATGTGGCACATCGAACGAAAAAAATAAAAAAAATAAAAATAAAAATAATTTTTTGGTGGCACACTGCTCAAAAAGAAAACCAAAATAAAAAAAATCAAGAAAAAATTGATCTTGATCTTGATCAAGCCAAAATAATAATAATAATAATAATAATAATAATAATAATTAACTCTAAATACTTGATCTTGCTACTTTATATGCAAGAGATAATTAAAAGTTACCTTTGAAATTGCCACCCAAAGTTACTAAATTTCACTCCCCTAAACTCTATATAAAGGACCCTAGTGCTCCCATTCTTTTCATCTCAAATCAAGAGCATACTAGTCCCTCTTTATTCTCTCTAGCCTTCTTCTTGGCAATCCCCTCAGTTCTTGAGTGTTCTTGAGTGTTTGGAAGCTTTGAAGTAACAGAACTCTACCAGATTTCAAAGTGTATAGAAGAAATTTAATTAAGGTGGAAGTGATTTCTCTTACACCCCTTTTTCTTATTCAAAGTTCTAACATGTTCATTGGTTTTTTGGCTTTTAAAATCAAGAATAATTTCAGTTTAAGCATTTTAAAATATATTTCAGTTTTTGTTCGAATTTATGCATGCATAACAATCATGTCGCGTGTAGTATCATGCTTAGGTCTTATTTCAAAGTATGATGCATGATTTTGAATGTTCCATGATTAAATTTTCAGTTTGATCATATGCTGAATTTATTTATTCCAATTTAATATTCTGAAATTTATCTTATGATTCAAGAGTATATGATTTAACAAAGATGATGGTGATAATAACCACATACCATCATAACATGCATTTGGGTTGCTATGGATGTTCTTTTCATATGATTAGTTCATATGGTTTTAAGACCAAAGTACTTGGTTGGTGGGTAATGTCCCTTGAAGTCCAAAAGTCCAATGAAATTGGCTAAAAAAGTTATATTTCACTCTAAGGAAGTACTTTGTTAAGAACATCAAGGGTTTAAAAACCATTTTGGTCTAAAATCTCAACTTTCAACAAAAATGTTGTTTGAAACACCTAATGTATGCAAGTGTTTGAAATATGAATGTGTTATTGGTTTGAATTTGAAAAATGGTTGTTTAAAAAAGATCCACTGAGCTTTGTGCTCACCCCTTCCTCTTCTTTTTCAAAAATTAAATTATGAAGACCATAGAATTTGAATTTTAGCAAGTTTTTATTTTCTTTAAGTTTTTTTTATGTAAGGGCATGTTGCCCAATTTTGAATAAGCCTTCCGCTGAAATTTTATTTTATTTTAGAGGCTATGAATTTCTTTTGATCAACGATGTAATAATTTACATTATAAAGTTATGTACTTTCTTTTTATGAATAAAGAAGTTAAATTTTTCTTTATCTTTAATTGCCTTGATTTTATTGAATGATATTTGTATTCTTGAATCTATTCTAAGGCATGAGGTATTGAAAAATAGAAAGTTAAGTGTGTATCACTTGTAAAGTAACATCGGCCCGACCTGCCAAATGGTTAAGTCCACTATCAAAGAATGGTGGTTATGTCCAATGCTCAAAGACTGTGGGGGTTGGGGTGTTATAACTTAAACCTATTTCTAGAGGATTGGGGTGTTACGAAGGTGGTATCAAAGCCCAGACATTAGTTGTTGGGCAAAAATTAGAAAGTTTTCGCTAATACCAAAAGTGGTATCAGAGCCCAGGCCTTAGGTGCCTTAGGCAAAAAGAATAGAAAGTCAAGCCTAAACATGTGTTGATTATGCTAGAATTAGAAAGTCAAACATTAGTTGCTTGACAAGAATTTGAAACACAAATTAGGGTTTCACTTGGAATTGAACTAAATCTTGAATACCCTACCTTCTATTTTTGAAATTGAAAAACATTTTGAAAAGTGTTTTCGAAAAGGAAATAAATGTTTTTAGAACGTTTTGTTTGGATACAAAGACTACAAGTTGAGCTGATAGTGGGTAAATCTTATCCCGATTAAAGCTAAACACTGAAAGGGAGGTGGGTTATCCCGCCCTAGAAAGCGCTGTTGCTAAGTAGACTTTGGTTTCGACACCCAATTTGGAGGTTGTCCCACTAGCTTGTACATGTAGTCTGAGTTGAAGAACACCTATAAAATAAAATTAGAAGGTAGAAAATTAGGGCAAGGAATCAAATAGAAGTCGAAAAAGATGCCAAAGGTGGTTTTTGGCTAGATAAAGGTTGTGAGTCAACTAAACAGAGCCTTAGGTCTAGGGGAAAGACATTAGGTAGAAATGTGGTGTAGCTATGGGTGGCACAATGGATTAAAAGCATAAATCTTTAGGACATAGGCTAGAGACTAAAATTTGTGTGAAAACAAAAAATTGTTTGATCAGGACGTAAGACCGGAAGCTTCTATATCTTTTGGCTTCTATGTAATATGGAATGCATAGGAATTTGGGGTTATGGAAGAAGCCTGAACTCGAAGAATGATTAACCGTGTGTGGCGAATGATCTGTAGCTCTAGCAGAACAGGTTTCTTTATGCTCGCTGGTATGGGATGGTGGAGAATAGTGGGCTCAGAAACTTTAGTTATCGAGCAGTTTTCAAAATTGTTTGAGTGCAGCTTTGTTCTGGGTGAAAGCCTAAGTGGAAAGGGTAGAGTGATATGAGACACTTGAACTTGAAAGCTTAAGTAGACGCTTGGAACCTTACTATGCTAGCTTGATTGTATGAATGTATGATATGCATGGTTTATTGTTTATTTGCTTTGAGACCAAATTTTGTACCCATACATGAAAAAAACCAAGAAGAAAATTCGAGAACCTAAAAACTTAATCTAGAGTCATGATAGTATAAATGTTTGATGAAACAAACATTAACGTTGAAAAGATGAGTCGGGAAGAGTTCAAGGAGGCCTTATACGAAAAGTTTTGTCTGAAGATGACACTAAGGAAGCTGCAGGAGGACTTGTCAGGTTGAATTAGAAGGACCTGACTGTAGCTGATTACGAAAGAAAGTTTACCGAATTGGATAAGTTTTTTCTAGAGCTGATTTGAGAAGAAAGAATGAAAGCTAATTAGTTTGCTTACGGTCTCAAGATTGATATTCAAAAAGTGAGTATGACTCTAAGCTTAGAGACATATTGGGATCCTAGAGCATGAACTCAGCTTAGAACGGACGTTGAAAGGAAAAGACAAGAGGCTTAGTAATGAAATAGAGAACCCAAAGGCCTAGAAAAATAATAAGAGTGGTGGGAAGGCACCATAGACCCAAAAACAGGGGTGAAATAAGTGTTATAACCTATAGAATCAATAATTAGTTAATTAAAATATGAATTAAGGGAGATTATATGGGATTTTACTATCTTAGATAATTTATTCATACAGTTTTAAAATCCAATGATCCTTTGATTTTAGTTTGACTAATTTTACATCATGCACATTCAGTTTACAATGTTAATATAATTGAAACTAGTAGTGAATTTGCCTTTGGGATTACTGGTGATTAATTATTCCCTGAGATGATATTCAGTATACTAACATATATTACTATTGGATACTGTACACTTGCAGTGATAGCAACATCCTTAGTTCCTGAATGTTGGGTGATTAATGTGTCCATATAACCCTTGGAGATTGGCTTAGACTTAATATCTATTTTCTTTCTTGATGTGAATACTAGGAGAAAATACTGGGGTTCACCCTTTTAGTCAAAAAGCCAACTGAAAAGCAATTGAATTCATTGATTTGCCTAATGCTTTGATAAGTGTTTGCATGTTTTATATTTTGGCTTAGATAATGCTATTGATGTACTACGTATGATCCACTAGGTTCTTAAGTTCATCCTACTTTCTTTTTTTGGGTGACCATTAAAGATGCTCGTGCTAACGAGTATTATTGAGACATTTCTTGGTAGTTGCGTCCCTCAATGTTGAGGTCGTCATAAGAAGAAGAAACTAATTTTTATTTTTAAGTTGGGCGTATGTCCCATTGAATAGACTTATGTGTTAATTTTATCATCAGTTAGAAAGTTGGCCATAGGGGACATACTTTGGTTATTACATTAATGAAAGTTGACTTTAAACCATTTCATCATGTTGAGTTTCTATTATTTGATTCAAGTGAATTAATTATTGAATTTATTTTTCATGTACATGGTGTGTCTAGGCAGATGGCTACTTGTATTAATGACAATAATATCTCGATTCTCGACAGTGACAAATAGATGATATAATGAATATAAAAGTGCGTATGTCTTAATGTACGACTTAGATACGATAGTCTGAAGGGATCGGGTATTGAGGTGTTACAGTTATTGAGATATTCATATAGAAGATTATGTAATTCTCAGTGAAGATGATTTTGAGGTTCACCTAAACCACCCTCCCTATAAAGTAATGAAGCATAACAAGCCTAATGAATGATTGGTCCCATTGTAATAATTATTTTTCAAAACTCCAGCTACAAAGATCTGAAATTGTTGGAAGAACATGAAAATGAGGCCACCATAGAGCTTCAAGTTTTTCATAAAAGATCTATGTTTGTTTTGGAGCTCTTGCCCCAAAATGATAGAAGTTGTTCTCGATAAGATCATAAAACCATAAAATGATATCACTGCTCTACCCTTTTTGCTTGATCATCATCATTGCTGGTGATATGGGAGGGTAATGTAAGTGGTGCAAAAAAGACAATAGTTATAAACCTTTTTTCCAACATTGTAATTGACAAAGCCATTAGCCATGTGTAGCAAAGCGTTGTAGAAAACCATAAAATTTGGTTTGGTTAAGGGAATGGATCAGATGCCTTAAGCTCATTTGGAATAGGTAAGAAGTCAATAAAGTCTTACACATATTGAATCCAATCCACTAAGATCAGAGGGCATACCATAGATAGAAATAAACCTCATTAAGAAAATGGTCAAAAGAGGCCATCTGGAATGAGAATAAAAAAGGTTTAGTAGGGTGAGGAACATAACCAAAGAATATGTCATATTTTTGTGTACCTATATATAAAATATTTAACTTTTTTTAATCAACTTTTTAAATTATTTTTTAGAAAAAAATATTTATAAAAATATGAAACATAATTAATTTATTAAAAATTAAATATAATCAATAATATTTTAAAAATAATTAAAAATTATGTCATCAACATTTTAGTAAGCATGCTAATTTTAAATTATATGTTTGTACTATATCTCTTAAATTGCCCATAATCATATTAAATAGATTATTTTTAGGTTTAATAAGTTAATTTGTTTATGACTTGAAATTTAATTGTATTTAATCATGTTTGATGTGTTTTGATCAAAATTCATTGATGATAAACTTAAAGTTATTAACTTTGTGTCGTGATCAGTTTGAATTTTCATATTGTATAACAAATTGCTATTCTTAGACAAATTTAAATGGATGCTAATAACATGCTCAAAATAATCTAGCAGTTTTAATTTTTTCGAGTCATTTTTTAGTTACTAAACTCTTCCATATTTATATCACAACAATATGACTTTATATAATTCAAAGATTTCAAAAAAAAAAAAAAAGAGAGAAGAAGACAGAATTTAATAATTTATACTTACTACTGTATCGATAAGACACAAATAAGTTATTTTCATAATGTATTTTGCTAAAGTAAATTATATGTGGTAAGTTATTGTTTTACCTACCTCCAAAATTTGACCACATTCTAAGTCGAGTCACTTGGCTCACAGGCGTGATTGCATAAAATATCTCACCAAAACAAGTCTTAATTTTTTTTTAATAATTATCATGAAAAAGGTCCATATTGATTGCACAAGAAGATAAAATGTTTTATATAATTCAACTTAAAAGCTCATGTAGTTCTCTTCTTGTTAATAGACGATTAATTTCCTTGTTGGATAACGCAATAAAGTTCTTCAACACTATGAACCACACGATCATAGGTTCTCACTATTTAACAAAAAGTTTAAGGCTACTTCTGATTTAAAGCTCGAGTACAATTTCATACAATTAGAATTCTTAGAACCCAAAAAATGCATTTAGTTTTAGGGCATTGTTTAATACATGAGAACAATTATAATCCACCTCAACATTTTTATAAAAAATAAAGGTTTACGAGGCATTTTTATTAAGAGAAGAAAAAGAAGTTGAACCCTCGTTTTTTGCACCGAACAATCAATACCATCAAACCTGTGCTAGCAATGCCCTTATATTCCTAAAACCAGATTCAATTTTTTTAACTAGGAAAGAATTTTCTTTTCTGTTTTTTAATAAATTTTTATTTTTGTTTTTACGATCTTTATACACGCGCGGCCGCACCCAACAAAAAAAAAAGGAAAAAGAAAAACGAAACCACCTAGCGGCTGCAATATGTACCAAACCATACGGCGAACACGCACACACAGAATCCGGAGAGATCGTTACTCCTTGGCACTAGCCACGTGCGATGTACTTGAAAAGCCTAGTAGATGGAGTGCATCTCCAGTCTCCACCCGCAATTTGAACACTACAAGCAAACAACAACAAAAAAAAAAAAAAAAAAAAAAAAAATTCTCATTCCAGAGCCCGTTCTGCCCCTAAGCCCCCGTCCACAAGCCCATTCTCTCTCTCTCTCTCTCTCTCTCTCTCTCTCTCTCTAAATTCAACAATCCACGCACGTGCGTGGTGCGTCCGATCATCCTCGCTTCCTGTTCGTCTTTCAAATGCAGCTACTTACGGCAATCTAGCGACACTCCCAACAACTGAGATCACAAAAACCCACGTTTCATTTCAATGGAGTTTCTGGCACTCCAATTTTCACGATCTTTTAAGAACGACCCTTAAAAGCCCTCATGTTCTCTATGGAAATGCCCGGACGTCGCTCCAATTACTCTCTCCTCAGTCAATGCCCCGACGACCAACCTCAGCAGCAGCAACGCCTGAAGTTCTCCGGCGGAGCTTCTTCTTCCGCTTCGGCGCAGTTCTACGAGTCTCTCTCCGGGGAAAAGAACAAGGGGAGAGGCTTAGATTGGGACGGCGCCGCCACCGCCGCCGGTGGCGGCGGAGATCACCGTTTACAACAAGGCGGCGCCGGCGCTGGCATCGGTGGCGGTGTAGGAAGGATTGGGAATTTGTTCCCGTCGATCGGGTTGCAGAGGCAGTCGAGCGGGAGCAGTTTCGGGGAGAGCTCGTTGTCAGGGGATTATTACGTGCCGACGATGTCGATTGCGGGGAACGATCCGGACGTATTTGGTCACTTGCAGGAGGATGGGGGATTGAGTAGGTTTGGGGAGTTGAGGTTGAAAGGAGGGGGAGGATTAGAGGCGCCGGGGTCGTCGACGACTTCTTCGAAGAGTTGGGCTCAGCAGACCGAGGAGAGTTATCAGTTGCAGTTGGCGCTGGCTTTGAGGCTATCTTCGGAGGCTACTTGTGCGGATGATCCAAATTTCTTGGACCCGGTTCCTGATGAGTTGTTGATTAGGTCGTCGTCTTCCTCGTCGTCGTCTGTATCGACCGAGGCTATGTCTCATCGATTCTGGGTTAGGCCTTACTGCTTTCTTTCTTTCTTTCTATTTCTTTTGTATTTGGTATTTTGATTTTGTTTACGCTCTTCGGAAATCAGGTTCTCTTTGGAAGGTTTGAGTCATTGCTTTATTTTGTTTTATTTTTGGTTTTTTATATTTGAAATGGCACATATGAGCGCTTGAATGCTCGTGTTTTGGTTGTTGCATCATAGATGAGTTTCGATTCTCCCATTTGAAATGTCAGAGTGTGTCTGTTCCGTGGGGTGATGATAGAAACATTCTTTTTTGTTGAAATTGTGGTTTCTTTATCCCATTTGGTAAGCGTTCGTTGTGCTTAAATTTTTGCATTATGGAATTTGGCCAACCAAGCTATTTTGAATTGCTTCTGTTATTGAAGAATATTTGACCATGAGCAGAAATTTTACCAATCTGGTTCTAAATCCATAATAGATCACAAGGCTATATTTGGTTTATAATCAGAAAGCTATATTTGGGTTGTAATCCTAAAAGAAGTATGTGCAATTTGAAAACGAGACTTTGGAAAATGAGTTATTATTTCATTTATAAAAAGAGGTCTTTTTGAGTAAATGTCTGATACTCTAATCCCAGTTTTATATATTTATTTATTTATTTATTTTTTTGGGGTATAAAAGCTACCTCTGAACAACAAAAAGTGAGGCCTAAGTTTTTCAGTTGTTATTTTGTTGTAAGGGAGCCCATGTGGCTGCAAAAAATTTAGTTGAGTTGATTTATGATATTGCCTTTGCTTTTATCCATGGTTATTAGTAAATTGTTTTTGTGCCTTGGCGTGGAGTGCTTGCTGATTGCTTTTGAAGAAAGAAATTCCTCTGATGCGTTTCCATTCCATAGCTTGGTTTATGTTTTGATTTAGTCAACGGATTCTAGTTGTTTATCAGTTGCTAAAATGGTTGGTTTTCCTAATATCCACACAAGATTCTCACGTCCTTATTTCTTCCCAAACTGCAAATGTGCAGGTGAATGGCTGTCTATCTTACTTTGATAAGATCCCAGATGGATTTTACCTTATTCATGGGATGGATCCATACGTCTGGTCTGTGTGCAATGATTTGCAAGAACACGGTCGGGTCCCATCAATAGAATCGCTTAGGGCAGTTGATCCCAATGTTGATTCATCAATTGAAGTGGTTTTGATTGATAAACGCAGTGACCCCCTTTTAAAGGAGCTACAAAATGGAGCAATTAGCATTTCTTGTGGCTGCATAAACACAGAAGAGGTGGTTGCTCAGCTTGCAAAGTTTGTGTGCAATCATATGGGGTGAGTTTTTGATGTATCCCTGCTACAATGTTGTGTACATCTATCACCTATGTCTATATTCCTCTTGACCAATATCCTTTTTTCTTCTTTTGGCTGTCACAAGGGGTGCGGCTTCCACTGAGGATAGTTTGGTTCCTCACTGGAAAGAATCTGTTCAGGTTTCAAAGGATTGCTTAGGTTCTGTTGTGCTACCCATGGGAAACCTAGCCACTGGGCTCTGTCAACATCGTGCACTGTTGTTCAAGGTAGGTTCAGTGATTCCAATTACATGTTGCTTAGAAATGTGCACATTCTATCTGCATATGGGATCTTTGTCCTTTTGTTTTTAATAGATCTGCTGATGTCCCTTCTCCCTTGTTCTCTTAATCGTTTATTATCGGGGTGGCTGGGGGATGCTTTTTTTCTTTCCTGGTTTGAAATAGATATTTTTTCAGCAAATTAGGATTAATGGAAACTCCTTTTAAGTTTCATTTTCTTCATTTTAGGTCTTAGCAGACACAATAAACTTACCTTGCCGGATTGCAAAGGGCTGCAAATATTGTAAGAGAAATGATGCTTCCTCCTGCCTTGTGCGGTTTGGTCATGATAGGTATGCTATGCGGTCACTTTCTTATATCGACAATATTCATCAAATTCACTTTACCTGAAAATGAGCAGACTGTGTGACTAGCCCATGAGGCAATTACAATGCAATATGCATTTGTCAGCAGTGTCGTGTGACCAATCTTAGTCAAGCATTCCATTTTCATTGCTGTTGAATTACTTTTTTTTTTTTTTTTTTTTTGTTTCAACTAACATGGTAACATCTAGATACAATCTCTTATATAGGCAGACAAAATTAATATGAGGTGCACTATGGACATAATCCTTATTTTGGTATGTCTTGCCTCGTCAACTAATAATTGTGGAAGTATGAATGTTAAATCACAATTGCATTTCTGTAATGCGAAGATTTAGATATGCTCATTTTCCCTATTAAAGAAGGCGGCAATTCATAATGCTTGACGTTATGGTGCTATTCTTCATGTTTCTCAATTTTGCTGTCAACACATCTAGTTATTTTTTATGTAATTCATCTTGTTTATAGGTTAAAGCTTTTGATATTTTTACAATTAGGGGTGACGATTCATGTTATAGTATCATAATGTGTTATGTCATATTCCTGTTACTATGTTTTAATTGCAACTACATAGAGTCAGGTACGTGGACCACTTCCTCCTCTCTAATCTATTTAGGGCGTAGTTGGCAATACTATTACAAGTAGTAATAGTTGGCAATACTATTTTAGTTCTTTCTTTGCTCTTATTATTTATCTTTGATGTGAATAGGGCACCATTTTAACTGATGCATTTAATGGCTTCTTAATATTTTTCCATACTATCTTTACCGATTCTTTCATTTTTACCTCCAGTTGTGGCCTCTGTTACCATTTCTAAATTATATTCTGCTCTGATTTTATCTCAATTTTTTTTTCTTATTATTGTATCTTAATATTTTCTTTTGTGTTGGATATAGTGTATTTTTTTGTTAGTCTTTTATATGTACTTTTGATTGATGTTCCATATGGCATAGTTGGCATAATAGCAATCTTATAAACTTTAATGGGTTATATGGATCATATAATGCTCAAACAATGTTGCTCCACTTATAGCTCATCTTGTTACCAGTTTATCTTTCACAAAGTTGAGTAATTTATTAATATTAGCAAGGACCCCTTGTCGAATGAGGTATCCAAGTAAGACAACACAAAGTTTATAGCGAATGAAGAATACTATCCCAACTACATGACCAATTAACCATTGTCTGAAATTGTGTCCCCTAGCATGTTTTGTAATATGTAGCAAAGGAAATTTGAGATTGCACCCACAAAAGCTCTATAGGTTGGTGATGATTCTTGAATATCCTTGTGGATGAAGAAGTCAGAGAGCCTCATCATGGCGGGCCAGGGGCCAATCGCCAAACGACGCGCCACAATGTTGAGCAGACTGCATTAAATGCAAAGTCAGACCACTGTTTTGGCAGTCAAGGCTTATCTCATCTAATTCAAACTCAAGGCAGCATACTGACTGATATGGGCTTGGAAAAAAGGGCCCACACCACATATTGGGCCAGAACGGATGAAACCAATTGGAGTGGGCCTCGTAAAGGGGTCACTATGGGTGGGTCGACAAAAGACTTAATCGCGGATAGGTCCAACAGAGATGGAAAGAAAGTTGTGGGCTGGGAATCAAAAGGAAAAGCGGACAGACCAATTGTCCAAGTGTATAGTAGGGCTAAAAACAAACAGAGTCGAGATAAGATGGGAATTCTGGCCCAATGGGAAGCCCGGAACGAAGGATGGGAATTAGACTCAGATACTGACTCGAAATTTTACGATTACCTGACATTGAGCGAGCCGGAGAAGGTGCCAAAGACACGGAAGTAGAAAGAACTCTCACGCAAGGAGCTAAGCAAGGGACGTACCACAATCAGGCCAAGGTGTGTAACCCTTTCTCAAACTACTCTCCTTCCTCTTCCCTCTCCACTTATTCCTCTCTAAGCAACTCTGAATTAGAGTATTCAAGTTACATTCTACTAATGAATAATGAAAGACATGACAAAGGAAAGCAAACTTACAAAGACAAATCAGGCCACACATGAGATTTAGTAGAGGTGGAGCAGGAGATGCTTGGCACACAGAATCACAATAAGAACAGGGAGGAAGATTAAAAGATAGAATATGAAAGAGTTAAGGACTTCTTGCAAGCTATAAGAGTGCAACTTGTGGCAGTGCAGTAATGGATAGTAAGGTCTACTGGACGTTTATTTTCGATGAAGATATTAAGCTGGAATGTTAGAGGTTATTGTTCCAAGGAAAAAAGGAGAGCTATCCGCCGTACCGTAGGTGCTTCTCATGCGAACCTCATCTGCCTGCAGGAGACAAAAAAGGAAGTGGTGGACCTCTCCCTGGTCTCCAAATTATGGAAAAAACGCTTTGTTGATTGGACAAAGTTCCCAACAATCGGCTCAGTTGGAGGGATAATTATTATGTGGGACATTTGCAATATGTCAGTGCAGAAAATTTGGGAAAGATCTTATTCCATAATAGTGGATATCACCACAGGAAACATGGAGAGGTGGTGGTATACGGTGTATGGTCCTTGTGATGATAGGGGCAGAGAAAATTGTTTGATCGAAATTGCTGCAGCCTCCTCTCATGTTAACGACCCATGCTGCATAGGAGGTGACTTCAATATGGTCAGAAATATGAGGGAAAAGAAAAATTGCAGATTTACAAAGGGCATCATGAGAAATTTTAAAGAATGGATACATGACATGCAGTTGTACGAACCGGAGCTACGAAACTTGTCCTTCACTTGGAGCAATGGTAGATCAAGCCCGACCATGTCTAAGTTGGATAGATTTCTTTGCAATGACAAATGATTAGAAAGATTCAGTCTTCAAAGAGTTTGGGGAATGCAAAGAATAACCTCAGATCATTGGCCCATCATCCTTGACACAGAGGAAACCAAATGGGGTCCAACACCATTTAGGCTTGAGAA
>JAJIYU010011779.1:0-15027 GCA_030144865.1 Tinospora cordifolia
ATACATAATGTGTTCCACGTTTCGATGCTTCGGAAGTACGAGCCAGATCCTTCGCATGTCATTCACTGGGAGGATATTGTACTTCGAGACGATGCTACTTACAATGAACCAGTTGTCAGGATTATTGATCGTAAGGTGCAGAGTCTCAAGACTAAGGACATACCCCTACTCAAAGTTCTGTGAAGGCATCATAACCTGGAAGAGGCGACATGGGAGTTATAGAGTGAGATGCAGAAGAAGTACCCAGATCTCTTCGCCAAGCCGGAGTGATTGGACACATTATGTAGGTACGTTTCATCTAAATTTCGAGGATGAAATTTCTTTTAATGGGGTTAGATTGTAACACCCCAAAGTTTTCAAACGCACACAACTCGAAAATGAATTTTTAAAAATTATGAAATAAATATAAAAATGTGTAAAAACATGTTTTAAACGACTATTATATGGTATGGTATGGAAATAAAATAAATTTAGATGTTTGAAAATGGGAAAAATGCTGAAAACACATGAAAAAATTGGGTTCCATGCTGGTGACCGCGGTCACCAAATAATGATCGCGGTCTTTAGTGGAAAATCTCGAAAAAAAAAGCTAGGTGACCGTGTTGACCGCAGTCCGTAAAGTGCCGATTGCGGTCATTATGCAAAATTTAAACAGTTTTGAGCCCTAAACTCGTCATTTCACGCACAGAATTTTTCGAGTTGAGCCAGAGTTCCAAAGAGACGATCTAGAGCTGATTCAAGGAAGAGTTAAAGATCTAAGGTAGGAATCTGAACCTCTTAATCGTTTAAGTTTCAATTCTATCGGTCCATTCAGATTCTATATCGGAAATAAAGGTTTTGATTGTATAAAATGATCTGGAACCTTATGAGCTCGGATCTTCTTTCTAAACTGACAAATTATCGATCTAAAACTGAATTCTGAAAGTTTTGACTATTCATTTGTAGTTTTAGACGAATCCAGAGGAAAGTTGCCTATCTGGAGGATTTTTGGAGGGTGCAAATTGCTTGATAGGTAATAAAACCCAATATATTCCTCTTTTGAAGTTGTAGTCAATTCTAAATGTGTTCTATTCTTAGTTTGGAACGCGTTGACTGTAATTTCATATTTTTGTGAGGAGAAATGGAAATTTGGATTTTTTGGTTCTTTGTGGAAGAGGGATTGTTGAGGATTTGGACTGAATGACGAGATTTAATCATTTTAGCCTGTGGATTTCGAGCGTGATCCTCGCGAGTAGGCGCAAGGGTCGTTCATTGATATCAAGTGGGCGGGATTCTCTTGCTCACTAGTATTATGTAGGCTTGAGGTTCAAGGCATGATTTTTGTGTAGCCTAGGGTGTTAGATGCATGCTAGGGTGTGTAGCATGTTTGGATGCCTTGATTAATGATTGAACATAATGACTGGTTATATGCTTTCATTATTTGTTTGAATATGCGGCATAATGTCTGGTTATTTATGTCATTTGCTATATGATTTAGATATCTAAAATGTTGATTGGGAATGGAATGAAACCTATTGTAACTAAAGAAGATTAAATTAAGATTTAAAATCAACGTACCGAAGCGATGATAGGTATCTGTCGACGACTCGTGGACGTGGCCGTATTTGCCGCACGACATCTTCCAGATCCCATCGTTGGTGTTCTTAATGAAGCCTCCTGCGAAGGCTAAGAGTTCCCTCGGACGGGCGAGCATTGACCGTACACCATTGCGCTTATTCTTGGACGACGTGACAGGTTGTGAACGATATCGTAGCTCGAGGCGGTACTACCAGGATCGATTCTTATCACCAGAGGAACACCGAGAGTATGGCTCTTTCGGTCTTAGGATACAACAAAACAAAGAACTGTGTGAAACGATTAATGTAATGAAAGTGTGTGCATGTTTTGGATTTCTGGTTTATATAATGCTAGTGATGTGTAGGGATGATCCACTGGGCTCTCGAGCTCACCCCATTTTCTTTCACAGGTATTCGCGGAGGTGGAGTACCCTAGTTGACCTCTGATTCAGGGTTGGTGTGGTGATCTCGCTGGGAGATCACTATTGGGCTTGTGTTCTAGTTTTTGTTGTAATTTTCACTAATCATGTATATGTTTTGAACAGGCCGTGTGGCCAAATATTTCTTTTTGGAAACTGTTGAACATTTTAAAATGTTATTGGGACTTTGCGCTTGGTGAGCCTATTTTTTATCACGGTTTTGAGATGATTTTCGCGATGTTACTTTTAGTGACTATTATCATGTATATGATAGTTTTACTTGAGCCCTGACAGATGGGTTGATGTTTTGATGGTTTTCGCTGCAGAGATTTGCTTTCCATTATAGATATTTACTGTGAAAAATCCGGTGAAGTATTTGAAACTATTTTCTGAGTTATGATATTCATTAATAAACATAGTAGCATGTTTATCAGGATTGATATAGTTTTCTCATTTGCTGAAAATTGAGACTTGGGTTTAGCGTGTAGAAAGAGGTTGGCGACCCCGGGTTCCCCGCGAATCAGACCCACAGAGAGATGAAAAGTCCTGCATACACAGCAGAGAGCTGAAGGAAGCGCTAGTAGATGCGCTGGCCCCACATAACGCATGCATGAGGACTATGGTTCCGGTCTGGGGGTTTGGGGGTGTCACAAGACACATAAAAATAATCTCATGAAAAGATCATTCTATGACATAATTGCTAGGAATTAACTTTCTCATGTGAAATTGTTGAATGAATCAATTTAGAAAGTGTCATTCCATGATATGGAACCAAATGAGTGGTATTCTACTACGCCAAACCATATGATCTCACTGATAAGATAATGACATCATGCTAAAAATATCATCGGTGTCATCTAGTTCCCATATTATCTAAGTATAAAAAAAACCAAAAACAATATTTAGGTATTTGTAAACCATATCATTCAACATTAACTACTATTAGGTATGTTATACTTATTACCTACTTCGAAAGCTGATATCAAGTGTCTCTTGATAAGATCAATACATATATTGAAACTTCAACACAATGAATGAATATTTCTACCTAGATAGTAAACTAACCTAGGTACATTAACATTTATTATAAATAAAAAAATTATAACATAACCTCATCTCAAGCGATCCTTTTGGAAGTATTAGTTGGTCAATATATACTAGATCATTAAAATCAAATTAGATACATTGATTTGGTGCAATGTGGAAAATTCTATCTTATGTTCACAACTTTGATAGTATTAGGGAGCTGGAGATCTCGTGTGAAACCCCATGTGCTGCATGAAGCAATTCTCTATATAACCATGTTAAACATGCACTTTCCCAATTATACTTTTTAGTTGCCTTAAAGTATACCAATAGTGCGAGAAACTTTAGGTGAACCAAATTGTTTAAATTATCTTAAAATAAGACCCACTTATCAACTATAAAATAAATGATCAAACATATTTGTTTACTGTTACTTCATCGAAGTTGGAAAGTGGATTAAAATTGTCATTAGGGTCAGTTGGGTCATGCAAAATCAACCCATCATCAATAAGACTTGGTCAAGGAACCCTTTGCGCCAAAACACTCATTTTTAACTTTGCACCTTTCATTTCTTATTATGTTGCCTAAAAGCTAACAAATCCTAACAAATTACAAACCAATCATGATGAGTAGACCCTATTACTAGTAGACCATCGACTAAAAGGCCCCTGGATTGCAACATCTTGTAGTGTAATAGTACACTCCCCTTGTAAGAGTTGAAAAGTTTGAGTCTCAACTATAGCCTTAATCAGCTGCCAATCAAAAGTAATAGACTATGCTTGGGCCGCTCCATGAAAACCTAATTATTGTAGAAGCTGGATGAGCATACTATGGACAGACATCTAATGGTGGATAGTTGCATTACTAGGCTTAGCATGAATATGATGTCCATGTTATTTAAGATCATTATGGAATATACATACATACACACATACATACATACATATACATATATATATATATATATATAAGATAACATACTAGCTTGCTCCACAAATAGATATAGATATATATATATATATATATATATATAAGATAACATACTAGATTGCTCCACGAATAGATTATCTATGTTTATCTTACATATATAGCATACTAGTGTCAAATTCATACTATCTACGTAAACATATTAAATATAGTATTAGTAAATTATTGAACGTCCTTTGTTAATGGTAAAACTTCATATTACATACAAGATAATGGGACAAATGATGCAGATGGACCATTGTTTGAAGGATGCAAAATCACATCATCTACAAAAGAAAGTGCATCAAACATTGCAAAGTAAAAGAAAAGGAAAAAAAAAACAAAACAAAAAGGAGAGAGGCAAAACCATCCATTAATAAAAAAAAGTCACTATGCATGCTCATATATTGGTATGATGGGTACAAATCAAAACTTCAATTGGAAGGACTAGAACCTATATTTGCTACATTCAGTAAGTCAAAAAATGAATATACTCAATAAAACACATGACCCATTTGTGGATATATATATATATGTATATATTGTTTGAAATCATAACTACCACTAACATTGTTAATATGAAACTAAATTAGTGTTGACGTATGAGCACACATAGGAATAGTACATAATTTAAAATTATTCTAATTAACCATACAAAGTAGAGATGGTGCACAAAAATAATAATATGATTTACCATGCCAAAATGAGTTTATAATTTAAGTATTACATTATAGACTAGACCACAATCATCACATGTCGTGGGTTTAAAGAAGTTTGCCCTCCTTGCAATCTTGCACATTTTCTTCTATTATGTCCCTACTGATGTCAATGGCCACATAAAATTTGCTCACTTGGTTAATGGCAATGCATTTTTTCTAATTCTTTTCAAAACTAGTCCAACTTTGTTTCGCTGCATGTTGGAAAGTGGTAAGAGCCTAGAAGGTGTGCCATTGATGACTAATAATCTTGATGCAGGATGGCCCTGAATGATTTAGAATAACATCTTCTAAAACATTCTTGTTGATAATAGTTCTCAATGTAACACCAACGATTAAGACTAGTAAAAGAGTACATAGTAAGAACATACAATCAAGAAATGCTAAAACGTTGCCATTTTTGACAATTATAATGTTTATTAGATAAATTGACAACTTTTTTATGGTTGCCCCTGGCCATGCAAAACCCACAGTGACTTGTCATCACCTGACTCTCGCTTGGGGTTGATGAGTGTGACATCACGAGCCTTTGATTTCTCATGCCATCAATTAAGTAATTTTATTGCATATGTAGTGTGACGACCCTCAATTTGATGCAATCAATTTTATGAGTTTGACCATAATTTTTTTGGAATTAACAAAATAAATTTTAAGCAATGTTGCAAAAATTAGGAAAAAAAAGGGTAAATAAATTAGTGACAATTAAATAATACTAAAATAAATGGATGAGTAAAAAATTAAATATATACACATTATAATAGCAAGAAAAAAAGAGAAAAAGAGGAAAACAAAGAAAAAAAGAAGAAGAAAAAAACAAAAAAAGTGGAAACAAAAAAAGAGGAAAAAAAAGGGTTCTAGCTGCACAGTCCAGGTCCATGTGGGCTGGAAATGGTGCATAGACCTCCTGGATTGTGCGAATTGGACATGGTGCGTGGGCTGGCCAATGTGCCTGCACGGCCCACGCGCTTATCATCTCTTTTCTCCCTTCTTTCTAATCTCACTTCCCCCCTTTCCCATCATAAAAACTATGCACAACCCCTAATTTTTGGGCTGTGGTTTTGCCATCCAATAAAGTCACCGGCCGGACCACGTGGGTCTGACTGGCAGAGCACCTTGCATGGCCACCTAAGGGCCATGTGGATGGCCACATGGAAAAGTTTGTGGCCATGAAAGGATACCCCAAACATGCCACAAAACCATTTTTGGACACATTTCGCAGTTCATTAGCTCATCTTCAAGATCTTTATTCTCCTTCGTCCCAAACCTAAAAAGTCTGAAAAAACTGCCATTGGAGAGCTCTCATACCCCTCTCTAAGACCCCATGTTACCTTAGTCCAATCTCATAGCCATAAGAGAGAAAAATGACCACCATGGTGAGGTCCTTGACATAGTTGAAATCTGGAATAGTTGGGAATGTGTGTTATTCGTGTTTTGGAAGAGCGTTCTATGGCTATTTCATTATCATCTCTTGAGGTAAACCTTCCTTCCTCATCCCTGATATGTATATTTCAAGTTCCAACTATTAGAAGATGGAAAATAAGCTCATGGTTGTGATTTACAAGGTGCAAAAGTGGGTTAGTTGCAACCTGTTACAATAGAAATTGATCTTGAATGCAACTTTGGAGTAGCTTTTGAAGTGGTTAGAGGAGTCCATTGAAGCTCAAATCTGGGGTGCATGATCTTGGTACTTAAGGCTACAAGAGGTATATATTTCTTACCATAGGCTTCTCTTGTAGTGATTTGCCATGCATGTCAAGTTACCTCGTTACTTAGGTATTTTGGTACTTGGACAAATTTAGAGTTGTATTGAATGCATGCCATGTGTTTGATGATATGTATGGTTAGAATTTTGATCATTTTTGCTTATTGATTGGAATGGGTTTTGAAAGGGAATGTTTATGTGATCTAAATATGTGCAAGAAATGTAGGAAATAGCCTTTAAATTAGATATTTAATAGGGGTAAAACAATGCTTGAAATTCATGAAAACACATAAAATTAGGGAAATTTGTTGCAGAACTGAAACTGTAGGGAACCAATTGATTGACCAAATCTCACTTTTTTGAGCTGAAATTTGGTGGACACCTTACTAGATTTCCCAAAAATAAGTGTACTAGAATTCGTCAAAATCTGTTATAGGTAAGTAAGTAAATTAAGATAAAATGTGACTATTTATCACTTAAATTTCAAAATTGAAGGAGACTGATAATCCACTTAAAACCCCTCAAATGCAACCCAAAAATTACAAACTAAAATTTGAGTAAATAAGTAGGAAGTAAAAATCAAATTTGGAAAGTTTCACATCAGTCTGGAGCATAGTTTGATCATAGAAAAATCGTAAAATCTATTGCACAATAGGGATTGTGTAACTAGAATTTGACCAACTAAGAAAGTTGGGGATTTTGACCAAATTGACCTAATTTGACCACATTAACCCCGTGTTAACCAATTTTGACCAAAATTGCTTAGTTGACCAAGTTTGACCAAGTCAAACCTAAATTGACCCAGATTGGTTAGGGATAATGAAACTAAAATTGAGGGACACTTTGGAAAAGAAATTGAAATTAGATTTAAATAACGTAGATTCCAGCATATATTGCTAGATTGGGCTGAGTGTTGATGAAACACCAGTACATGGGACTCGAGGTAAATATTTTAATTTAGGTATTAGTTTAACTTGTATTCCTTGCATAAAACATGAGTGAAATGACATAGTTTGAATTGTTTCGTCTGATTTGAGCTATATTAAATTGGTTCTGAAGTGTAACACCTCGGCTCCCAAACCTTTAATATTCATCATAAGCGATGTTTTCAAAAATTCAGTAATCAATCCTAAAAATTACCTTCCTCAAGAAAACATAATTTCTTAACGGTTTCATGTGTTTTCTCCCTAAAATTATATTTTTTTCCTTTTATTCAAATTTTCTTTAATAATTACTTCGAAATTGAAAAAAATTGGGAAAAATTTCATATATTATCATTAAAATTTTAGAAAATACATAGAACGCATATATTTCGGATCCATCAACCCAATGTCAAAAACTTGGGTCGTCACATTAATAACGCAATAATACAAGAAATAAAAAATTCATAACTTTATTAATTGAATAAAATTGATTACGTAATTCAATCTTGATGAAAAAAACTATTACAACGAAAAATTCAAAACTTGGGTAACATGCCCTTACATAAAAATCAAAAAAATTTTAAAGAATAAAAAAATTAACTAATATTCATGGTCTTCATGTAATTCAATTTCTTGAAAAATAGAACGAAGGAGTCAGCAAATAGCTTAGTGGATCTTTTTTAAAATCACTAAATTACTAATTTAGCATTAATAATACATTCAAATTCAAACACTTATAAATCATTAGGCGTTTCAAATAACATTTTTGTTTATAGTTGTAAATTAGAATGAAAGAGTTTCAAAGCCCTTGATGTTCTTTATCACAATACCCCCCTTAAGTGAAAAGATATTTTTTTTTTGTCAAATTTCATTGGACGTGTGGCCTAATTCATTTTCCAAGTATTTTGGGATATCACCCATGTGAACTAATCACATGTAAAGAACATCCACAGTGACCCTCGTGTTCATTGTGACGGTATGTGGTTCTTAATCTCAACATCTTTCATTAAATCTCATAATCATGAATCATAAATGAATCATGCTCAAGAAAAATAAATAAAAATAATTTCAACATATAAACGTTCAAAACATGAAAGCAAACACTTAGTATGAATCGTGTTTTTAAAATAAATATAAACATATATAATCTAATCATGACATGATTTCATGGTGTACATGCAAATCTGAAATATATTTTTTGAAAAAAAAAACATGTTATTCAAACATAATAAACACAACGAACTAAAATTAAATATGCATGAACATGATATTAAACTAAAGAAGTAGAATAGGGGTTTGAGAAATCACTTCCAATTTTGTTGAACAAATTAGTTGAAAAATATTTGGTAGCACTTTATTACTTCAACTCTAACTATTACAAAATTTTTGCAGTACTCCGTTACTTCTATCTCAACTGTTGTTTAGAAAAATCCTAAAGAAAAAAGAATGTCAAGAGGGAGGCAGAGAGGGAGAGAGAGAGCAAGAAGGATGTATCAGTTCTTGTTGGGATGAAAGGATTGTGAGCACAGGGGCCTTATATATAAAGTTTGGGAGAGTGAAAATTGGTAACTTTGGGTGGCAAGTCCGAAGGTAACTTTTTAATTTTCTCTTGCATATAAATTAGCAAGATCAAGTATTTAGAGTTGTTTATATTTATTATTGTTATTTATTTATTTTTATATATATATTTTTTGACATTTAGTAATCTTTTGCTGGAAATTGTTGAGATTCATTTTTTATTCTAATTTATATGCAAATTACTTCATGTATTGGCAGCCCGGTGCAATTCATTCTTTTTATATATATTTATATAAAGGAAGCGGTGTTGGGGGTATGTCATCTTTTGCCACCAACGTGTAGAGTTGTCCTGTCCCTTAGCTTGGCAGCCCGTCCCAAATTAATACATGCAATTCACTTTACATTTTGAGGCAATTTATGTAAGTCTCAATACTTATATATATATATATAAGTTTGATTTTTTTATTTTGGTTTTCTTTTTGGTCGGTGTGCAACCAAATTTTTATTTTTTTCTTTTCTTTTGGTTCAACATGCCACTTTTATTATTTTTTTTTTCTGAAAGCAATCCACATATTACGGGTAGTGTGCCCAAATTTTATTTTATTTTTTTTCTTGTTCGCTATATTTTACTAATATAAACTATATTTGTACACATATTCAATTGCTAATTTTTGCAACCATATATTTCTTTTTTTTTTCAACCTATATCCATATAATATAAACTTGCTAATACTTCTATATTTTTATTTTGAGATTTCTTTTATTTTTAGTATCTGAATTTCTTATTATTTACATTATCGAATTATTTGAAAATTTTCTAATTTGTAATTTATATTTCTATTCTATTTCAATTGTACAATTAAACTGTAAATTATATATATTTTGTTTCCATTTTTTTGTGATGTAGTAAATCAAAATCAACTAGCTAATTAGATAATTTACTTAAATAACTGATTAATAATATTTCTCACTTTTACTTTTGTAACCCATATATATGTAACTTGCTAATCAGGGTTTATTAATTAATTTGACTAATAAATTTTTTATTTCTATTTTCTTAAATAATATATATATATATATCTCAATTAAGCTACACAATAAATTATGCCTAAGTTTTCACATAATATATTTTAATATATGAATTACACTTACTAATTATTTGATGTATTAAATAAACTTAATAATTTTCTTGCATTCAATACTGTCGTATAATTTATTAAATAAATTTGCTGATTATTTAATGTACTAAATAATCTTACTAATCTTTCTTTTGTAAATTTAATAAACCTTATATAATAAACTGTAGAATAAGATTTCTTATTTTCACCTTATATTTTTACACTATTACTTTATTTTATTTTATTTTATTTTCAATTAGGCTACAAATAAAAATTATACCCATATTTTGTATTAAATATTTTTTTTAAGAGATGAAAGTAATTCCTTAAAGTTTTAATTTTTAATTTTTTAGACCTACTTAAATATTATTTTTTATAATTAACTCTATTTATTTGGCATTTTTATTTAAATATTAAATTAAGGCTTTATTTGCTTATTTTATTTTATAACTATTGTTATTTTTCTTGCCAACTTTCTATTTCTTGAGTAACTATATGAATTAACAAATTTTCTTGAAATTGGTATATAATAAGCTTTTTAATAAGGTTTCTTATTTTTATTTCTCTTATATATTTCTATACCTCAATATTTCCTATATTTCCTATTATTTTTCATTTTTGGATAACTTTTCTATATCGAAATATGTACGATTTTTGCACTAAAATTCTTATGCTATTATATCTCCATAAGATATTATTTTTCATTTGCCAATGCATAATTTGCACCAAAAAATTTCTTAAAATCTTCAAAATTAATTCACTTAACTTATTTCATTAAACTTATTTATTTTTAATTATTTGACAAAATTCTAGGGTATTACAACCTACCCTCTTTAAAAGAATTTTGTCCTTGAAATTTATACACATTCACTTGTACGTCATTTTGTCAAGTATTTTTAGTAAATAGTTTGGTTTTAACTAAGTTGGTACGCCCAAGTGCTTTAAATCTTCTTGTAGCTTTCTTAGGTAGCCTTCGGGAAGAACTTATCATAGAAGATCTCCTTGAACTCTTCCTAGTTCATCCTTTCAACGTTGGTGTTCGTTTCATCAAACGTTCGTACTATTATAACTCTAGATTTGGTTTCTAGGTTCTCGATTTGTTCAGTGGCCTAAAGGTTTATCTTCTAGGTTCTTTTCACGCATGGATAAAGGATTTGATCTCAAAGAAAATAAGCAGTAAAGCATGCATATCACACAATCACACAATCAAGCTAGCACAACAAGGTTCCAAGCTTTCACCTAAGCTTTCAGGTTCAAGTGTCTCATACCACTCTACCCCTTTCCACTTAGGCTTTCACCTAGAATAAAGTCGCACCCAAACGATTTCGCAAATTGCTTGATAGCTAAGGTTCTCGAACCTACTATACTCCACCATCCCATACCAGCGATCATAGAGAAACCTGTTCTACCAGAATTACCAATCATTCACCACATGGTCCATCATTCTCCGAGTACAGGCTTCCTCTATACCCTCGAATTCATATACATCCCATACTACATAGAAACTAAAAGATACAGAAGCTTCCCGGTCTCGTGTTCTAATAAAAAAATTTTCTATTTTCACACAAGTTTCTGTCTCTAGCCTATGCCCTAGAGATTTATGCTTTTAATCAACTATGTCACCCATGGCTACACCACGTTTCTACCTAAGGTCTTTCTTTAGACCTGGGGTTCAATCTGGTTAACTCACAACCTTTGTCTAGTCAAAGTACCACATTTGACATCTTTTTCGACTTCGATTCACATTCTTGCCCTAATTTTTCACCTTCTAATTTTCTTTTATAGAAAATAAGAGTGTTCTTCAACTCCGACTACTCATATAAGCTAGTGGGACAACCTCCAGATCAGGCAGCGAGACCGTAGTCTGCTTAGCAACTGTTTTCTAGGGCTAGATAACCCACCTCCCTTTCAATGTTTAGCTTTACTCGGGACAAGGCTTATCCACTATTAGCTCAACTTGTAGTCTCTGTATCCAAACAAAATATTTCAAAACATAACTTTCCTTTTCGAAAACATTTTTCAATTTTCAAAACTAGAAGGTAGGGCACTAAAATTTTAATTCAATTCAATGTGAAACCCTAATTTGGGTTTCTAATTCTTGTCAAGCAACTAATGTTTTACTTTCTATTTCTAGCCTAATCAACACATGCTTAGGCTTGACTTTCTATTTTTAGCCCAAGACACCTAATGCCTAGGCTCTATACCATGCTTGTAACACCCCAACCCTGAGACTTTCAATTTGGACTCTACCACAAGGCGGGTTGAGCCAGTGTTACTTTGCAAGTAGATAATTTGACTTTATATTTCAATTATTTCATGCCTTATTTGTATTTAAGAGTACATAACTCAAATTTAGGAATATAATAAGGCAATAATACAAGAAATAAAAGAAATTCATAACTCTATTGATTGAATAAAATTGATTATATAATTTAATCTTGAAGAAAAAACTACTGCAACAAAAAATTCAAAACTTGGGCAACATGCCCTTACAAAGAAATTAGAAACTTTTTAAATAAAAAAAAATCTAACTAATATTCATGGTCTTCATGTAATTCAATTTCCTGAAAATTAGATGGAAGGGTGAGCACATAGCCCAGTGGATCTTTTCCAAAACACTAAATTACTAATTCAGCATTAATAACACATTTAAATTTAAAGACTTGTAAATCATTAGTTGTTTCAAACAACGTTTTTGTTTATAGTTGTAAATTAGACTAAAAGGGTTTCAAAGTCCTTGATGTTTTTTATCCAAATACCTTCCTTGAGTGAAAAAAACATTTTTTTTGTCAAATTTCATTGGACTTAGGGCCTAACCCATATTCCAAGTATTTTGGGACATCACCCATGTGAACTAATCACATGTAAAGAACATCCACAATGACCCTCGTGTTCACTGTGACAGTATGTGGTTCTTAATCTTAACATCTTTCATTAAATCTCTTAATCATGAATCATAAATAAATTATCCTTAAGAAAAATAAATAAAAATAATTTTAATATATAAATATTCAAAACATGAAAGCAAACACTTAGCATGTATCATGTTTTAAAATAAACATAAACATGTATAATCTAATCATGATATGATTTCATGATGTACATGAAAATCTGAAATATATATTTTTTTTAAAAATAATACATGTTATTCAAACATGTTTTTCAAATGCATACACGTCGCGATTAAAATAAAAAAAGATGTAAAATAGTCAATGAAGAAATAAAATAAATATTTTTTATTTTATTTATGTGATGTGAACTTTGGGTCAAAAAAATAATAAATGAATGAATGAATGAATGAATGAATAAATAAATAAATAAATAAATATTAGTTTTTACAATACACATTGAAAATAAAATTCTTAAGATTAATAATATTTAAGCTAAAAATATGAGGTTCGCAAAAAAGAAATAAATGAGTTTAAAATCATATTATTTAAATGTATGCATATATTATGGTTTGAAAAAAAAATGAATGAAAATACTACGATGCTTGCGAATGCTTCGACAAGGGAACTATCAGATAAATTCAACAAGAAAAAAATAAAATGCTAAAACCACTTTTTATAACTATATACATATATGTTTGATTTTTGGCCAAAATGATTGGAAAAAAAACATTTGAAACTTGTTTTTCAAGTTTTAGGGCCAAAAAAAAAAAAAAAAAAAAGAAATCTTGCTTTCCAAGCTGTAAAAAAAAAGGGAAAGAAAAATAAGAAAAAAAAATTCATGCTTCGTTTTTGGACGTTCAATAAGAACAAAGCAAAACAAAAATTAGGGCTTTCGTGGGGTTGAGTGTGATGTTCTTGCTGTGACGATCAAGCAAGATTTTTGCTGTTGAAGAATGAAGAATAGAGTGAGATTTGAGTTGCTGCAAACTGCTATGGTGTTTGGGCTGAAATGAAGAAAACGATGCAAAGAAGAAATGGAAGAAGAATCTGTTGTTTGTTGCAATGAGTTGTTGTTGGTTTGCGAATGATCTACGTGGTGTGCGTTACTAAGGACGTGCTGGAAATTTCCAGATCTAGAATTTTAGATCTGGGAAGAGAAGACGTGTTGACGGATTGAAGAAGAAGAGATTGAACTTGCTGTAGGTGTTGCTATGATTTGCGAAAAGAAAAGAGAGGAATGAAAGAGCTAAGTTCTGTTGGTCCGTGAAGAAGAGGAACCATGATGAAGATGAATCGTAGCTGGCTCCTGAGATTTGGAGCGTGAAGAAGGAGAGGAAAGAAGTTGTACATGCTATGTTCTAGGGTGTCCTGCTATGTGCACAGAAGAGGGAAGAACGCTAGTGCGTTCTGCTATGCACGATGGAGGAGAAGCACGCACTACAGCTGCGTTCTGTGTGCATTGTTGTTGTTTTGGATGGCTGTGTGTGGTAGACATTGCTGCTGGTTTGGGGAGCAGCTAACACTGTGTTGCTGGTAGTGTGTTGTTACTGTGCGCACGAAGAAGAACGAAGGCGAAGGAGAACGTAATGCCCTAAAAATCTGGTTCGTGTTTCACGCAACAACCACCATTAGAGCTATTTTTAAGCATGTTTCTAACTTTTGCAGCCAAGACCTGAAATTTTTGAAACCCTTTCTGGTTGGATTTCTACCCAATCCGTGAAGAACGCACAATAGCTGCGATCTGTGGTGCGTTGCTACCATGCATATGGAGAAGAAGAAGAACGAGGTGTAGCAACTGTGTGCATTTTGGTTGGTGTGTGCATTGGCGTTGCTGGTTCATTGAAGCAACTGATGGACATTGTTGCTAGTGCATTGTTGTTGCAATCCTCAGTTCCGTGAGAGGAAGAAGATCGCATTTGAGTTATATTGTGCACGTGAAGAAGAAAAAAAATTCATGTCTAGGGTATCCAAAGATTTTGAACAAAGAGGGATTTTCAACGTGGGAAGGTACAAAGCTTAATATTTTCTAAATACATATTTAAATGATTCTATTGCTAGTTTTGAATGATTAGAAATTTTTGGTGGATTCAAATGGATTTGGAAACTTGAAACTCTGTTGGTTAGGTTTTGGAACAAAGTCCTAAATAATTTGGAAGGTATAAAAAAATTATATATATATATATATATATATA
>JAJIYU010011780.1:0-15026 GCA_030144865.1 Tinospora cordifolia
CCTCCCTTTCACATATTATAGTTACTAGGGACAAGGCTTTTCTAGACATCAACTGGTCTAATCCAACAAAATTGGTGCAACTTATGTCCAAATTCTCCCTATTGAGCTCGATACAATACCTAAGGCCAATTTAATACTTGATTTTAATTAACCTAATCTACTAGCTTGGGTGCACGCATAGGTGGTGGTTAACCTAGATTAGGGCCAGGCGTGGTGATGAAATCCACCCCTGATCTTGATTAGGGATGTGCCCTTTACTAACCATTTATGAAAAGATTTTATTCGCCACAACAAGATTTCTAAACAAGATATGATGCAAGCCCTAATATGCGATCTCTAATCCTAAAGTTCCATTTCTAAATGAGCAACAAGAAGAAAATCCTAATCTATGTGATCTTTGATCATAAAAGGCATATAACTAATTAAATTTTATTCCCAATATATATATATATTATTTTTCAATCCCCGGCAACGGCGCCAAAAACTTGATGTGATCTTTTGAATAGATCTAAAAAAAATACTTGCAAGTGCACAAGGTAAATTGTAGCGCAAGACAGGGTCGATCCACAAGGATTGAAAATAATAATAATAATTTTTTTTAAAAAAATAGATTTTATTATTTATGCATCTTCTAAGTCAAAGCAGATAAAAAGTGGTAATTTAACAACCTAAAATAATAAAGCAAATCACAAAAGAAAGAAATAAAACTAACTAAAATGAAGAAAAAATAAAAATAAATAAATAAATAAAAATAAAAACAATCTTAAACACAAAAAAAAGAAGAATAAAAAAACAAAAAAACTTTAATAATTAACTTTTAAATCAATAATGACAATAATAATAATGATTAACTCTAGACTTAAAAAGTAGAAGAAAAACAAAATAATAATAATAGTAATAATGATAATAATAATGATGAAGATGATGAAGCAACTCACAAAAGAAATTAAAACATACGAGTAATTAAATTTCAACTAAAGAAATAAGAGAAGAGAAAGAATATTAGAGACAAAATGAAAGGAAAATGACAATCTTTATTAAAAGAAAAAGAGAAAGAACACTTACAAAGATTCAAGGCCTAAAGTATTGTCACTTACCCTAGCCTTGAATCATACAAAGCCTCCTTCTCCAATGCTTTAAACTTCTTAAACAAAAATAAGACTAAGACTAAAAAAATGAAATAGAATTCAAGAGATTGGGAGGGGGGATGAATTTCTCTTGAAATCAATCCCCTTTTATAGAGAAGTCAAATTCCTAATTTTTAAGAAAATAAATCCACCAATATTCTCTAAAAATCTCCTAAAAATGGTCAATTTTTGAATTACACAAAGATATACAATTAAGAGAATAAAAAGAAGATTATGGTCATTTGTGGAGTTGATTGTACATCTTCATCTTCCCTAAATGGGTGGATATATGCTCATTCAAATCTTCATCCAAGATTGCAATCATGTGGGTCCCACAGAGTTAATCCAACGAACACGAATTGATCATCAACCTTGTTATACGTAGCACAGTAATTCTTCATATCAAGCCCTTGATGCACAGATACGAGGTGTAGATATTTCAGACAATTAAAATCAATTACCTGAAAACTCTAAAGATACTTGAAAACCAAGTGAGACATCTACATACTCAAAAATATAAATAACCTTATTAAAAATAAATGAAAATAGTACAAGATTTTAAAAAAAATGAGAAAAAATGTTTTATTTGTTAATTTTTAATTTTTAATTTTTGAAATCTTATTATTTTATTATTTTTAAATATAAAATTATTAAAAATGTGAGATAAAAAATGCAAAATTGTGATTTCATCGAAGTTCATGGACAATTTCATCAAGTATTTAGCTTGGTCCTTGAGCCCTCCTAAGAGTTTGCCAAGGGAATCTTTAGCAACTGTCCCGGATGAGAAGTGTTACCAAGTGGAGAAAGCTGAGCTCCTCTCGTGTCTTAGCCTACTTGTGTTTTGTCTTCCACTCTCCCTTCTTTCCCCCCTACCAAGGAGAACTTTGACCATTTGCAAAGTGAGGAAGAACTTGGCTTTGGTGCCCTTGTTTACATGGAATGGCAAGATTGGAGGATTGACATGGAAAGCTCGTTAAGGTTATCAAGAGTTTCAGGGTAAGCTCTAAAGGGGATTGAGCATCAAGTTATGTAACACCCTAGTTTTCAAAAAAACATTTTTTTATTCTTTCTAAAGATCACTAGAATTTTGCTAAAAAAATAAATAAATAATGAAAATCAACAAGCAAAAATGACAGTACTTTGGTTCCATGCATCCATGACTAATATACTAACTAAACTTAATAGTTTATCAATTGCTCATATCAACAATAAACAAATACATATATACTTCAAGATAATAAAATGTTATGGAACTACTAACGATTCCATCAATAGACTCATAATCATGTTTCAATTGTCATTCCCTAATTTTCCGAGTCTAATTAGAAGCACTACGACAGAATGCAACTTACCAATGCAAGCTAATTGGGGTATGAATTTATTATTTTCAAACAATGTCCAAGTATTTAAATTTTGTATTTATGGACTTTGCTTACACCTAGTCTTTTGTGCATACAATTTCAATTCAAGTAAGGCACGTGTCCTCATAATTATCCTGATTCACATGAACCGTCTTATAATTTTCAAGGAGAACATCTAATGCATGGCATTCTTTATCATGCATGCGCAAAGACACTAGAATGTTATTTTTTTTTTTGTAACATTAACTATTAATTAACAAGAAATTCCACAAAGTATAGTAAACTATTAACTCATAATTGTATTAAATAAAGCAATGTACTTGTTCAGTATCTACCTCACATTACTAACATCCTCACCGAAAATTAATGAATTTTTAAAAACTACTACTACAAACTCTTATTAGAACCATTACTACTATAAAAACTAATACCACCAAATTAAGATTATCTCCTAGCAAGCCTCACTACACTTTTTCTTTTAGCTACTTCATTCAAACCTAGAAAGAATAGGGGTGAGCTAATACCCAAAATATCATCTTTCACAAATTTTAATTTCTTAGATAACAAATAAGTGCAATATATTATATTACAAGCATTAATCTAACCATCTATTAACATTATGGACCACCAAGGTGAAAACACCTTGTCCTTGGAACTTCTATAAATTGATGTTTGAAAATAACTACCATTGTGGCGGAAAACTTAACATTTCAAATTTCCCTAGGCTAGGCCAAGACATCTTTCAATAGATTGTTATCTTTTTAGTGCATTTTTATTGAGGCAAATAATTAAATATCACATGGCAACATGACTAATTTATTGAACTTTTACAATGAGAATATTTAATTTATATTTTGGCAAATGAATGTTTTGTATATGATGAATGTATACGTAAAGGTAAATATATGATTATATATTATAGTAAAATATTTTTATAAATTAAACAAAACTAACACATATAACAATGTCAATGTTAGCTGTAAAAGGAACAACATAACAACATGTAGTCGATTGTTGTCGAAAGGTTAGAGTTTTAACAAGTGCCTGACGCATGCAACCATTGCTGAATATTTTGCTTTGCAACAACACTAACATGTTGTTGTGGAGCGGAGGAAAGTAAATAGACAATATTTTATAATAACATGTAACTGATCGTTGTTAAAAGATTGTTGTATTCAACAACTTGTAAATGTTGTTGTAAACTAGGTTTTAAGACAATTACACAATGCATTACCACAATAGGTCCATGAACATTATTAAAAATGGTTGAGCATTTAACAACATCTCGATTGACAACATCACCGTAAACGTTGTCGTATGGGGTATGACAATGAATATTGCCTGTTGTTGTAGCATAACTTTCCTGTAATGACAATTTTTTGTTGGGCATTGTTGAGAAAAGAACCAAGATCAAAGAATTAATTGTTAGAAACATAGGGATATATAATACACACTCATTTGAGGTTTATAAATTGATACATATTTGTGTTGAATTTTCTTGGCCTGTAGTGTTTGTAATTGTGATTATTTAGCTAATTTGATGAATAAATGATGGATTTGACAATAACTAATGCTCTAACTGAATGTGTTAAATTTGTAATCATGGTATGTACTACCTAAAAATTGATGGAAATGGAAGAAAGCAAAAACATAGTGTAGAAATATACATATATATATATATATATATATATATATATATATATATATATATATATATATATATATATATATATATGGAAATGGAAGAAAGCAAAAACATAGTGTAGAAATTCACTTTTGGTTGCCTATTATTTATCAAAGTAACGTGCTGCTTTCTATTCCAAGATGCAAAACCTGCTATATTACATATATATATATATATATATTTATATCATTTACATGACAAAAGACCTTAACTAGGGAAAGTTATGACTAGAATACCCTGAAGTGGTATTAATTGTAGTTAGAAGAAATGATTATGATTTGATAGGAAACAATGTAGGAACTGTGAGCAATTTATGGGTACAATAGTAATATATGATGTGTAACTATGTACACAGAAAGATAGACGATTTGTATTTTACCTCGGGCTAAAATTTTTAAAGTAGTTTTTGGCATGAGCTTTGTATATTTTGTATAAATAGAATTTTCATGATTGCAAGTATGTTATATGTTAAATGGCATGAAAATTGTGATTCAAATAGTTTTGTGGTTTTTAACTTATGAAACTTGCATGATTTATTATGAGTTTTTGATGCTATGTTTAGTGTAACGACCCATACTTTTAAGAAATTGAATTAATGGGCTCAACATGTATTTTCATATATTAATTAATGAATTATAAATGAAAATACATGATTTTATAGATATTGCATAATTTAATGTGTGGATTAAATGAAAATACGTGATTTTTTGAAAATAAAATTAATTAATAAGTGTATTACTTGAAAAAATTAAAATAAATAATAAATAATGAAAAAAATTATTTAGTGGAAGTTAAGTTGAAAAATAAGTGAAAATGAAAATGATGTAATGATTTAATAGAATAAAGTAATAAAATGAATTAAATTTTTACATATATATATGTGTGTGTGTGTGCGCATGCGCGTGCGCGCTTGGTTGGATTAATCAAAAGAAAAAATAATAATAAGAGGATAAAGTAGATGAGTCATGATGAATAAATCAAAATTAAAAATTTATTAATTAATTTAATAATAATTCAATGACTTGGATAGATAAGAAAAACTATTTTTTGTTGACTTCTTTCGCTAGTGGGACCCGCCCCCAAAACCTTGGCTATAAATACCCTCATTTCTTCATTTTGATCACTTCAGATTCGCTCTCCTCACTTGCCATCCGAGAAAGAAAATAAAAAGGAGAGAAAGAAGAGAGAAAAAGGAAGAGAGAGAAAGAAAAGAAAAAGAAAAGGGAACAAAAAGGAAAAAAAGAAAAGAAAAGAAAAAGAAAGGAACGAGGAAAAGAGAAGTTGCGCTTTTTTTTTTAAATCTGATACTTTAGGTAATTTATTTTTACTTTTTTTTAATTCAAAATTGTTATGTAATTTATAGTTTTCCTTGTGTAATTTTTAATACAACGCATTATTTTATTGTGTGACCTAAAATTAGAATATATTTTCTCTAGGATAAAATTATACAATATATATATATATATATATATATCATTGTATTCAGATTTACGAGTATAATACAAATATATATATTATTTGTATACTCGTGGATTCTAAAAAATTATAGGGTAATTGGAAATCGACACATAGGGGGTATACCCATTAATATTGAAATTTTAGTTAGCAGATACTAAAATGTCCAAAATAAAACTCTGAACTCAATGACATTGAAATTAGAATTTTTGGAGGTCAATTGATATATTAAATTCGTATTTATGCAATTTGAAGATTAATTAATAAATAAAGAGAAAAATGTATATAGTATAAAAATAATGTTAAATAATAGAAAAAATGTTATATAATATTGTATAACATTATGAAAAACTTATTAGGGAAATGCGTAACTAGAAAATAATATTTATGTTTTGAACCGCCAAATTTATAAAAAGTGGCTGGTTATTGTATACCAAAGGTGGAACACATGTCGACAACATATTTTTAATATTTTGAGTCAATATTAAAGGTTTAATTGACGTTATTAATCACGTTGATCCTGTGGATTAGACAGGTTGGTGAGGATTAGGTTTAGATAGAGTTGACTAAAATTGACCAAGTCAATCCTTTGATTGACCAAAGACCATGAAATTATATTTGAGCCAAGTTTTATGTAAATATTAAGAAACCAAGTTGATCACGTGGCATCAAACATCAGTGGGACGCGACCAACCATTAAAGGAGCACCAGGAGCTGAGCATCCTTGTGAGTAGTGTTTTCTAATTTATTGCTTAACTTGCTATTCTATCATAAATGAAATGTTCTTACATATTGAAATGCATTTGCAATCTTTAAATGTGATTTTCATAAAAATGTATACTGAATATCGAGGTCTGGGTGCAGGTTAGGGTATTAGATGTGGTAGAGCATTGAAGACGAGTGGTTGTCGTACCTGGGGGTACGGTTAGGCCAAGTCTATCAATTGGGCTCCCCTAAAACATTGAGGATGAGTGGCTGTCGTATTCGGGGGTACGGCCGGGCCAGGTTTATCAATTGGTTCCCTATGATATGATATGAGTATATGTCTAACCGTCGAGTTTCACCTGCTCGAGTGGATTCATGTGCTTTTGGCATTAAAAATGTTTTCAAAATGAAAGGTGTATGACTGCATTGTGGATTTAGCATTCATTAACTATTGCATTGATTTACATTATTATTATTGTGCATTCATACATGACATTGTTTTTCTAAAATTCTCATTCTAAGTTAAAGATTAGGTTATATTACTCACTGAGTCGCTGTGGACAAAATTGGCTCATAACTCTGACATTTTTAGTTCTTCTTCTTCTAAGGATAAGGGGAAGAAGGTGGTCATCATGTAGAGCGCACCACGTTTACTTTGATAGGTTTCCTCACGTGATTTATTGTTTTGAGAGTTAATATAATGTATAGGAAATAAGAAAAATATTGTAGATATTTTAACTTAGATATTCTGCTACTGCTACATTTAGGAAACTGTATATATAGTATGCTTTTGTTGAACTTAAAAAAATTACTGTAATTATTTGTTCTAGTTGTTTTTGCATTTATTATAATTACTCTAATAGTGTTATATATGGTGTTGTGAAGAAGCTTAACAGTGTTTTGTGCAAGCTCAGTTTGGGAATGGGTTTGGTAGAACATTGTGCTGGTCGGTTTGTCCTTCTCCCTAAGGAAGGGGTCCCAACAATGTTGGTATCAAAGCCCAAGGTTTTCCAATTAAAAAAAATAACAATTGGTGTTATCCTAAGGAACCTCAGAGTAATTGCAGAAGTTAGAAAAACCCTATGAATGACTTAGAGCAGCATAGCGAAATTATGGACGAAAACTTTCTGACTTCAGATTGACAAAAAGAAGAACCGAATGAGAGTGACCATATCATGAGGAGAATTCGACTTTCATTAGGAGTTAGTGAGTTTTAAGATTTAGAATTTGAACATAGGGGATTAGACTATTACTTGGAGATAACTACCTTAACGTGTAGTTATCTTTTGTTATGATTACTTAAATATGTTGTCTGCTTAATTTGGGGAAATGATGAAGTTTAATGTTTTACGCAGACTACTATGCCTCCTCGACGTGGGAGACCAAGTAGGATTCTGGAGCCGGTACCACGAGCACGTTCAATTCAGCCCGAGCAGGATCCCATATAGAGGCTTGAGGCTATGATCAGGGTGTCTACCAAGGTTACTTAGGCCCAGATAGCCTTATTGAGAGAGAGACTAGATAGGATTGAGGCTGAGCAATAGAAGGCTGAGCCAATAACACCCTCTGTACTCGTTGTACCTAGAGTGCTGCAGACCGCAAAGAGGTAGCCCTAGTAAGACAGTGAGATGAAGCTACTCATGATTGCTTTCTGAAGAAGTTTCTGGATTTGAAACCCAAGGAGTTCCATGGGGGTTTAAGTTTGGACGTAGCAGAGAACTGGCTTCGCAACATTAAGAAGAACGCTGAGACATTGAAGTTGTTGGAGGAGAATCAAGGTATTATTTGCTACACATATGCTTGAAGATGAGGTCGCAATATGGTGGAAGGCCACCCGAACTATACAGGATCAGATTACTACATGGGCTCGTTTTAAGTAATTATTCTTGAGCGTTCATGTTCCTGAGACAGCGAGAGAGCATAAGAAGGTGGAGTTTTTGACCCTTCAAAAGGATGACATATCGGTAAGGGAGTATACCCACAGATTTCTTTGACTGGAGGCGTATGCACCTGAGTTAGTGGATAACTCGAGGGAGAGAGCAGGATTCTTCTGTCAAGAGCTGAGGGCCAATATTAGGCAGGCGACATCGACATTTACTGAGGTTGTTCTTGAGACCATCTAGAGACAAACGCTACAATTCAAGACTGATGGGAGAGATGAGCGCCCGATGGTCCAAATAGTATAGGGTGCCACAATATAGTCGCAGCAGCAGGTACAATCCTAGTCATTAACTCAGGGCAGTTATGTAGTGGACCCGAGCAAGTAGATACTCGAGGAAGAAGAAGTAATTGGGAGGACAATCTAGAGGGGAGTAGAGTTAGCCACCTCCCTTAGTCTCGATCGCTACCAACCCAGTTCAAACATATCAACCGGTGGGACAACCACTGACTTAGTATGGGGTTTGAGGTAGAGGTTGAGGAAGGGGTCAGATTCAGGGCACAGAAGCTATGGTCAGAGCCAGACATGTCAGGTTGAGTAAGGACGTCAAATTTTATGTTATCAGTGTCGTCAGCCAGGCTACAAACGATATAACTACCCTATGCTTGTTCTAGCTTCTAGTGTACCTACCACTATTGTCACTCGAGGGAGAGCACAAGCCATCACATAGCCTAATCCAAAGGCTACCACAACATTGGTACAAGATACCGTTTCTATTTTAGATTCTACCTTATATGTGTTGATTGATGCTAGCTCTACTTTATCATTCATTTCTGGACATGTCGTAGATAGAGTGGAACTTAGACCTCTTAAGTCATCCACCTAGCTTATGTTGAGTACTGTAGCCGAGGAGCGCATTTACCCTAATTTGATTTGTGAGGGTTGCGTGTTGAGGTTGGGTGACTTTGAGACTATTGTTGACCTTTGAGTGTTAGAGTTCCTAGAGTTTGATGTTATACTATGGATGGACTGGCTAGCTACGTACCATAAACACGTCATTTATTTTGCCAAGAGAGTCGTATTTCAGATACCAAAGCAACCTATTATCATCTTTCAAGGTAGTGCTTCTAATAGATTAAAAACTCGAGGTAGAATGGTGACTTAGAGTGAGATTGATCCTCTAGTCGATCTAACCACTATAGATGAGGGACCTTCATGGGCGAGTATTGATGAGATTCCTGTTGTCAAAGATTTTCTTAATATGTTTCTTGAGGATTTACCTGACTTGCTTCCTAAGCGGGAAATTGATTTCATTATTGAGGCTACTCTAGGGACACAACCTATTTCGAGATCACCGTCTGTATGCTACGTATAGTAAGTGTGAGTTCTGGTTGGCAGAGGTCTGATTTATAGGCCATGTGGTAGGAGTCGATGGTGTTTTTGTAGAACCGGTGAAGGTCGAAACTATTATTAGTTGGCCAAGACCAACCACAGTAATGGAGATCCGTAGCTTTCTGGATTTGGTAGGTTATTATCATAGAATTGTGCAGAATTTCTCAAGGATTACTGCACCTAGGACGAAACTTACCTAGAAGGACATGTCATACGTATGGATAGATAAGTGTGAGGAGGCCTTTCTTGAGCTGAAGCATCATTTGACATTTGAGCCAGTACTTGTGCTACCTGAACCTAGCCATGAGTTGGTGATCTATACAGATGCATGTGGGACAGGTCTTGGATGTGTGTTAATGGAAGGAAATCGGGCGATTTCTTATGCTTCATGATAGTTGAAGGTGCATAAGAGAAATTACCCTATCCATGATTTAGAGCTGGCAGCAGTGGTGTTTGCGCTCAAGATTTGGCGACACTATTTGTATGGTGAGCACTTTACACTTTATTCAGATCACAAGAGCCTCAAGTATTTGTTTTCTCGGAGGGATTTGAATATGAAGCAGAGGAGATGGATGAAGCTTCTTAAGGATTATGACTTTATCATTGAGTACCATCCCGAGAAAGCCAATGTAGTGGCTAATGCGCTGAGTAGAGTATGGGTCAAGACTTCTTGTATGGCTAGACACATGTCTCAAAAGTGAAGGATGATTGATTATGTGACAAGGATGAGTATCCACGGGACTTCGACCGAGACCAAAGTCAGTGCACAAATGAGAGCCCAGCCGATATTGTTTGCTGAGATCATGGAGGTACAACTTCATGACGTTGATTATGTGATGTACTGAGAGTGGGCAGATGACACTTCTCGTGTGGAATGGCCGATTGACAATGATGGTGCACTGAGGTTCAGTGGACGATTATGGGTACCATATGACCCTCGCCTGAGACAACGAGTACTAATAAAGCTGCACTGCTCGAGGTATATCATTCATTCGAGCACCAATAAGATATATAATGATGTTCGACGTACTTATTGGTGGTCGGGGATAAAACAAGATATTGAGGCTTTTGTGTAGAGATATGACATGTGCCAGCAGATTAAAGCTAAGCATCAGAGACCCAGTGGTGTAATACGACCCTTGGCTATTCCTAAGCGGAAATAGGAGCACATTACTATGGATTTTGTGATGGGATTAACCCAGACTCAGCAGAGACACGATAGCATTTAGGTTCTTGTTGACAAATTGACTAAGTCTGCTCATTTCCTCCCGATTCATGCCAGAGATTTGGTTGAGAAGCTGAGTCAATCGTATATCTGCAAGATCGTGAGATTACATGGGGTCCCATTGTCCATTGTGTCTGATAAATATGTTCGATTTATGTCCCATTTTTGGCAGAGCTTGCAGAGTCAGTTGCGCACTAAAGTTAACCTGAGCACAACCTTCCATCCACAGACTAATGGTCAGTCTAAGAGTGTGATTCAGATTTTAGAGGATGTTCTGTGCATGCGTTCTTGATTTTGGTGGTAGCTAAGAGGATCATTTGGCGTTGTGTGAGTTTGCATATAATAACAACTACCAGGCGAGTATCGACGTGACACCATTTGAGGCATTATATGGTTGACTTTGCCGATCGCCAGCTTGTTGAGCCAAGGTTGGTGATATAGCATTTTTGGGCCCTACTTTTGTACAGGAGTAAAATGAAAAAATCTAACAGATTCGTCAGAACATGAAGCAGCTCCGGATCGACATAAGAGTTATGCGAATAGCCAAAGAAACATCCTTGAGTTTGACATTGGTGATCATGTACTGCTTTGGATTTCTCCTTGGAAGGGGCAGACTTATTTTAGTGTTTTAGGGAAACTCACCCCAAGATACATTGGACATTTCGAGATCCTCAAGATGATAGGTTCTGTGGCTTATCGGTTGGCATTGCCACCTCAGCTAGAGGGAGTGCATAATGTATTTCATGTGTCGATGTTGAGAAAGTACTACCCCGATCCTTCGCACGTGACTAATTAGAGACATGTTGAGTTGCAAGAAGATTGTTCATATGATGAGGCTCTAGTAGCTATCATTGATCGGGCTGTAAAGAAACTCCGCAACAAGGAGATACCGATAGTACGTATATTTTGGCAGTTTCATGGTCCCGAGCAAGACACTTGGGAGTGAGAAGACTACATGACGAGTTATTTCCCTGAACTTATGGGAGTTGCTTCTTGATCTTTTATTGTTGTAATAAATTTTAAGGACGAGATTTATTTTAAAAAGGGGAAACTGTAACGACCCTATTTTTAAGAGATTGAGTCGATGGGCTCAACATGTATTTTTATGTATTAATTAATAAATTATCAATAAAAATACATGATTTTATGGGTATTGCATAATTTAATGTGTGGATTAAATGAATATACGTGATTTTTGAAAATAAAATTAATTAATAAGTGTATTACTTGGAAAATTGAAAATAAATAATAAATAATAAAAAAATTATTTAGTGGAAGTTAAGTTGAAAAATAAGTGAAAATGAAAATGTTGTAATGATTTAATAGAATAAAGTAATAAAATGAATTAAATAGAATACACATTGCCTCTCTTCACTCACCATCCGAGAAAGGTAAAAAAAATTAAAAGGAAAGAAGAGAGAAAAAGAAAGAGAAAGAGAAAGAGAAAGGAAAGAAAAGAAAAGAAAAGAAAAAGGAGAAAAAGAAAAGAAAAGAAAAAGAAAGAAAAGTGGAAAAGACAAGTCGCACATATTTGGAAATCCGACAATTAAGGTAATTTATTTTTACCTCTTTTTAATTCAGAATTGTTATAGAATTTATAATTTTCAATTTTCCTAATATAATTTTCAATACAAGGTATTAGTCTATTGTGCGACCCAAAATTAGGATATATTTTTTCTACGAATAAAACTATACAATATATATATATATATATAGATAGATAGATTTACGAGTAGGGTACACATATGTATATTATTTGTACTCTCGTGGACTCTAAGAAATTATATGGTACTTGGAAGTCGACACATAGGGGGTATACCCATTGATACTGAAACTTTAGTTGGCAGGTACTGAAATGTTCAGAATGAAACTCTAAACTCAATGACACTGAAATTACGACATCCCTTATGGTGTGGTTTAATAAACCATACACATCATTAATTTCATCATCCACATCATCAACTTATTAAACTCTCAGTCATAATGCTACAAGTTTATTAGACTATACTGTATGGGTCCTACAATCACATCAATTCATTAAATACACTAACTATAATATTTTATTTATAAAATATTTTTTTTCAAAATACTTATTATTCACATTTAAAATTAATAATTTATTTTTTATAAATTAAAAATAAATATATTTTAAATTTTTGTTTATAAAAATTAATTAATTAATCATATATATAGCGGCGCTGCAACTGCAGCACCTTATTTTAAAAAAAAAATTAAATAAAAAAACTCATCAAGAGCTCGGTTTTCACCGAGCGCTCGGTGATTTTAATTTGTGTTAGACACTCGTTGTTGGGCGTCTGACACAGATGAGAGATATTGAGCGCCACATCAACGCTCAATATCCCCCCTTTTTCGTTGCCCTTTGGATTTTTGGAGGTCAATTGATATATTAAATTCACATTTATGCGATTTGAGAATTAATTAATAAATATAAAAAAAATGTATATAGGGTAAAAATAATGTTAAATAATAAAAAAATGTTATATAATATTGTATAACATTATGAAAAACTTATTAGGGAAATATGTAACATAGAAAATAATATTTATGTATTCAACCGTCAAATTTTTAAAAGTGGCTAGTTATTGTATATCAAAGGTGGAACATATATCGATAATACATATTTTTAACATTTTGAGTCAATATTAAAGGTTTAATTGATCTTGTTAATCATGTTGATCCTGTGGATTAGATAGGTCGGCGAGGGTTAGGTTTAGATAGAGTTGACTACAATTGACCAAGTCAATCCTTTCATTGACCAAAGATCATAAAGTTATATTTGAGTCAAGTTTTATATAAATATTACGAAACTAAGTTGATCACACAGGATCAAACATCAGTGGTATGCGACCGACCACTTGAGGACCACCGAGAGCTAAGCATCCTTGTGAGTAATGTTTTCTAATTTATCACTTAAATTGTTATTCTATCATAAATGAAATGTTCCTACATATTGAAATGCATTTTCAATCTTTAAATGTGATATAAATGAAAATGTACATTGAATATCGAGGTCCGAGAGCAGATTAGGGTATTAGATGTGGTAGAGCATTGAAGACGAGTAGCTGTCGTACCCGGGGGTACGATCGAGCTAGGTCTATTAATTGGGTTCCTCTAGTGCATTGAAGACGAGTGGCTGCCGTATTCAAGGATACAATCGGGCCAGGTCTATCAATTGACACCCTGTGATATGATATGAGTAGAAGTTTAACCGTCAAGTTTCACCCACTCGAGTGGATTCATGTGTTTTCAACATTAAAAACGTTTTCAAATGGAAGGTGCACGACTGCATTGTGGATTTAGTATTTATTAACTGTTGCATTCATTCGCATTATTATTATTGTGCATTCATACATGATATTGTTTTTCTAAAATTTTTATTCTAAGTTATATATTAGGTTACATTATTCACTAAGCCGCTATGGACAAAATTGACTCACTATTCTAACATTTTAGGTTCTTCTTCTGCGAATAAGGGGAAAAAGGTGGTCATGACATAGAGCGCACCATGTTTACTTTGATAGGTTTCTTCACGTGGTTTGCTATTTTGAGAGTTAATATAATATATAGGAAGTGAGAAAAATATTGTAGATATTTTGACTTAGACATTTCGCTATTGCTACATTTAGAAGATTATATATATAGTGTACTTTTGTTGAACTTAAAAAAATATTGTAATTATTTGTTCTATTTACTTTCGCATTTATTATGATTCCTCTAATACTGTTATGTATAGTGTTATGAAGAGACTTAATAGTATTTTTTGCAATCTCAATTTATGAATAAGTTTGTCAGAACACTGTGCCGGTCGGTTCGTCCTTCTCCCTAAAGAAGGGGTCTTGACATTTAGACTTATAGAATCCAAATCTCGAGCCTCACTTGGGTCAACCAAGTGGTGCCTTTGGACTTTTGAGGATTGACTAGATCAGAGAGTACAACTATCATTTTCAAATTTTAAAAGCTTGCTTAGGTTCGTTGTAATGTTTTCCTAATTTTGAGGATATCTTGAAATTTGTTGAGCTGAGATTTAAATGTGCACAAGTACATGATACCGATTTGTTCTATATGTTATGTATGATGAATATGCATCTCATTTATTTAATGAGATGATGTATTGCATTTTTATACATTTGAATGACAAAGCAAGCATCGCATGCATGCATGGTTTTGAAACATGTAC
>JAJIYU010011781.1:0-15055 GCA_030144865.1 Tinospora cordifolia
CTCCAATAAATGTTTACCTGTTCCCAAGCAAAATCCGTAGTATGTACATAAAATTCTAGTTTCACATATACAATCTAGAGAGACCAGTCAGACACTCTACAATATCAAATATAACAATATATATATTTATAAAAACGAACATGTATCTTAAAGTGTATATCACATTTTTATTTAATGGTACAAATACATATTACATCAAATGTTGGTGTTCAAAGTAAGATTCGTGTTACATTTCCCTTTTTATATATATATATATAGAGAGAGAGAGAGAGAGAGAGAAAATAACACTAGTCATATATCCTGTTCATTTTATCTCGTTCATATGATACCTTCGAAGAGACTAGCTAGTTGCTCTACGATACTAATGTACGTGTATAAATCATATCTACATGTTCAACTACATGCATTATCACTTCTACATTCAACTACATGAATTTTTTTTTTCACATATTCACATATATTCAATTTCATTCCTAGCCCTTTTAGTCTATTTTCCTATCGGGTGCACTTTGAATGTTGAGTTCAATCGAGTTCTAATCAAGTAGAAATTTATTTTGGACCTGCCTTGCTCTCTCTCTCTCTCTCTCTCTCTCTCTCTCTCTCTATGTATATATACTTCCTTGGCGGGTAGTTGGTTGAAACTTAGAAACTTTTTCATTACTAAATACAATACAATGGGCAGAGAGCATTGGAGTATGGTAAGTGTTAAGGCAGTAGTGATGCTGATGGTGTTATGCTGGTTGGCATGGCCGGCCACTGCAATTACCAACAACAAAATTGAGCAAAGGATGGAAAACCCAGTAATGGAAGATCAAGAAGACGCATTGGGGCTGGAATTTGAAATGGAAAATGAATTAGAATCACAGAAAGAGGCATTGAAGAGTAGTAGTGTGGTGGTCTTCTTCAAGGACACAACGGGTCCTCGTTATGTTGAGCAGGTGACAAGGAGGGGAAGGAGCAGGAGGAGGAGATGGAGCCCTCCACCTCCACAAGCCAACCCACCAAACATCCAGCCCCAACTCTCTCCACCTTTTGCTTCTTAATATTTCCCTTATCTTATTAGTAACAATTATAATTTTTGTCCAACTGTAATATTAAAAACTATTAGATGAATGAGTGACTGAGTGATGCATATCTTGATATGTATACTTATTAATCTAATGTATGGTTATAAATGTTATAATTACATCAACCGTTATCATATATATCAATAGATTAATAGCTTGATATGTATTGTTTAGTACTATGAGTAGTGATGATATCAATTACAAAACCATGGTTTTGTAAAAGGTGTGGAATTCCCAATTATAGTATTAGTATTTGTCTTCCCTTTCTCTCCGTCTCTTTTCTTTTTCTTTTTCTTCAGATTCTTTTTTTTTTTTTTTTTTTTTGAATATTTAGGAGAAGAAATGGTAAGTGGCCTACCTTAGGATAAAAAGATCTACATCACTATATTCTTTAATTGACCTTTTGGATCACCATACATGATAGCCTAGCTTTACTTGATCACTAGTGATTAAAAAAAAATCTATTAAAGCACATGATGTTATAGATCTTTGTGTCTTCTTTCTAATTCATTTCATGATGAGTAATGAGTTCTTTCTCAACTCAAAGTAGTCTTCAAAATGAGTATCATATGGGCAGTTTTAACCCTAGTAAGTATTAATTTCAATAATCTCATTAGTTAGATATGTTGCAAGATTAATTTGAGAAGTGCAATTTATTCACTCTTTCTTCAAATTTATTAAGGAATGCTTTCAAATCTAATAAGTGAAGTGTAATTTTGTTCTTTATTTTATTGATTAGAGTGAAGATGTAGAAGATGTAGATGAACCTTCTTAGGAACATGGAAGAAGGTATTGGAGGTAGTAGAGAGCGATCCTCTCAAGAAGAGGATAATCTGATTGGTTCTACCAGGAAGTCCAAAAGGGAAGGAAAAAATATTGAGATAAACGACGCCCCTCCGATGATTCCACACTCGCACACGGTGTCTTACGAGAATTCTTTGTCGCATGGAGATCCTTGAAGCAAAGAATTAGAGGAGAATACCCAAATACGGGCCTCAGATGAGGAATCTGGCGAGGAAGATGAAGATTGCATAGACAAAGATGATCTGAACGGTAAAGCAATCACTGTGGGTAAATCAACGAAGAAGCGTCTTCGTGCAGTCTGGAAACTTACTGTTTACTTTTACATTTCTGTGGAAGGCATTGAGTCTCCAGGTTATGGCAGATAAAGTGAAGTTCCTTTGGAAGCAGGATGGAGCAATGGACATTATAGATCTGGGCTACGGATTTTTTCGCGGCTAAATTTTTCATGGAAGAGGACTATTATAAGGCTCTCACTGGTGGCTTGTGGGTTGTGGCAAACCATTATCTGATGGTAAAAACCATGGAAACCCATGTTCCAGCCAAAAATGGAAGAAACCAGTACTACTCTCGTGTGGGTTAGGATTCAAAGCCTTCCTTTGGAATACTATGATAGTGCTGTGTTACCTAGGATTGGAAATGTTTTGGGAAAATATGTCAAGATCGATAGTAATACTCTTCGGGTGATGCTAGGTAAGTTCGCTCGAATCTGAATTGAAATTAACCTTGCTGCCCCCTTGATTCCCAAAATCACCGTAGATGGAATTGCGGTGCAAGTAGAGTACGAAAGTATCCAAACCGTCTGCTTCAAATGTGGTAGAATCGGACACCGTGATCAATTCTGCCCTGATATTCATATCGTTCAGGAATCTTTGAATGAAGGTCGTCCGCCGGAAAACCAACCATCAATTCAGATCCATCGAGGGTTCGTGCAGGAGAAGACACAGGCCGAAAATCCAGAGCAGGGATACGTGCAGTCCAGCCAGCGCAGCAATGAGCATCGCTCTCAGAATAGGTTCGATTGACTGCGCCGACGAGATTCTGCAGATAAGGGAACAGGCGGTGAAAATGGGTACTCCATCCAGAAAGAGCAAGACGCTGAAAGAGATCGTGATGTTGCGATGAGAAGGGAATCTCCCACCGACGCTAATCAACGTCACCACGGTCGTCTCTCTCAGGTCGGGAAAGAGGCTCCGGCGAACCAGCAACTCAGACCCCTCTCTGTAGCCATAGCAGGACCTCGTTCTCTTCCGCTGATCTAGGGACAGGACCCTCAAATCAAGCAACGAGCTCCAAAATCAGACAACCCCTCGTAGCAGCGCTTTGTACCACGACTCTAGATACAACACGCCACCCAATCCGCCACCTGACAGGATGCACCAGAAGGTCCAGAACAACGGCATGAAGCGTGCGGCCGGGAATCTGCCGATGGAACCATCATTTAACCCATTATTTAACTTATTGCTATAGTATATTATACCATTTACTCATCAATTTTTTGTTTATATTAACTTATTAAATTTTTATTCATAATATTATAATTTATTAGACTGTACTGTATTAATCTCACAATCACATTAATTTATTAAATATATTAATTATAATATTTTATTTATAAAATATATATATTTTTAAAAATATTTATTATTTATATTTAAATAAATTATTTATTTTTAATATATATATATATATTTAAAAATATCTATTATTCACATTATTTAAATTATTTTTATTTTATAAAATTATTTTGAAATAATTTTATTTTTATTTTAACTTAAAATATATTTGTATTTTTATTATATATATATATAGCAAATAATTAATTTTAATAAATAAATAATTTTGATATATAATATACTATAATTTTTAAATAAATAATTATATATAGAAAGTCATTAATTTTAATAAATAAATAATTTTAAATATATATATATATATATATAACAAAACAAAAAATAAAAGTTTGACCTTTTTTAAAAAAATTGGCGCTGAGTGCTTGGTCTTCATCGAGCGCTGAGCACCCGATTTGTCACCTAGATGCCCCACAATGGGGCGTCTAGTGGCAAAGGCGCCCAGAGAGCGCTAGCTTGGCGCTCACTGAGCGCCGTTGGGGACGCCCTAATTACAAGCCGCCCAGCAAACTTTCAATGCAATAGTGAGGATGAGTTTCACATGGTCGTGGTTCCTTATGGAGAACCTCTAGATAGACCTTCGGATGGCAACAACTTCTGCCAAATAACTAGTATAGTTCTTCTAGCTACTATGACCATGTTAGGAATAAGGCGTCAACAATGGAATCAGAGGATATCTGCCGCTTAAACTGATTTATGGTATGCCCATTATTTTAATAACTTTTTCATTGTTAGTGCCATCCTGGAATTGTCGGTGAGTTGCGAACCCCAAATTTCGTCGAAATCTCAGGGACTTATGACAGGAGTGGAGCTGAGATATTTGTTGTATCTTAGAAACAAGTTGCGTGATTCCTAATTGTGGCTTCTTAAACAATTCTCAAGAAGTAGGAAAATGTATTATTCTGGCTAATGGCTTCAGTGAAGGGATAACAGTTTACTAGAAGAAAAAGAACATTAATCTTCAAGTCAATTTGACTCTAGACTTCATCATGGGAGGCACCATTACTACCAATTTAGGTAAAATTTTCACGTTTTACTATGTGTACGCGAGCCCGAATTCTAGAATTAAATTGGAATAGTGGGAGTTTATCAAGAACATCATGATGGATCTTTCGGTGTCGTGGATGATTATAGGTAACTTCAATGACATTTCTATAGCCTCAGAGAAGTGTGGAGGGAGGTTTGATACAAACAAAGCTCTATATTTAATAATTTCATTCGCGATTGTAACATACTGGATCTAGGATTTTCAAGGCCAAAGTTTGCTTGGACCAATCACTGCTAAGGGGTTAGTTTAATCAAAGAGAGACTCAATCATGCCCTCTGTAGTGCTAGTTGGAGGGAAATGTTCCCAGCAACAAGGGTTCGTCATCTCCCTAAAACCTGTTCTGATTACTGCCATATCCTTCTCCATTCGATGCTAACCAGCTCCAACATCTCCCTCAAATCTTTCAAATTTGAAATGGCGTGGTTATCTCATGAAACTTTCAAAGAGTTTTTAATCTCTTATTAGATTCAATCCTTTGTTGACTTTTCGAATAAATGGCAGGCTTCGCAGAGAATCTCAAGCAGTGGAATCGAACAACTTTTGCCAATGTCTTTCACACTTAAAAGCCAGAATTGCAAGAATTCAGAATTTCTTGAGCCACAGGTTTAATCCTCACTTAGCCAGGTTAGAATCCCTCCTGATTGCAGAACTCAATGTTGTGCTGTACCAAGAGGAGCTTTTCTGGTTCCAAAAGTCCAGAGTGCAATGGTTAAAGGAAGGGGATCTCAATATCGATTTTTCATATTAGTACTCTTCAGAGGAGGGCTAAGAATTGTATTGTTTATCTGAAGATCGATGACCAATGGTGCTCTAACACTGAGACTCTTCAAGACCATGCTATCCAATACTTCAAGCATCTCCTTACTCAATCGAAAAACACTTCTATTAGTGTTATTCCCACTAAGGCGGCCGACATTCTATCTGCAAGTGATATCAACCTCCTTCAAGCACCCATTCGGGTAAGTGAAATCTACACTGCTCTCTTTGAGATGAAGCCTTATAAATCCCCTGGCCTCGATGGATATCCTGCTCTCTTCTTCCAAAAGAATTGGGATATTGTGGGTAATGAAATAGTAGAACTTTAACCACAGCTTGGCTGGAAGGTCGCTTTGATCATCATCTCAACTAAACTCATATAGTGCTAATTCCCAAAGTGGACAATGTCCAGTGCATCACGTAGTCTCGCCCATTTAGTCTCTGTAATGTTACTTACAAGATTCTTACCAAGGCTATTGTGAACTGAATTCATTCCTTACTAAATAAGTTGGTTGGGGAGCATCAACATAGTTTTATCTCGGATAGAAGTATAGTGGATAGCGTGTTTGTAGCCCAAGAAGTGATCGACTCTATGAAGAGGAAGAAAGGAAAGACTGGCCCGGTTGCCTTCAAGTTAGATTTGGAAAAGGCCTATAACCAAGTTTCTTAGAGCTTCCTTCATCAAACACTGGTTTTCTATGGGTTTCCTGAGAACCTGATCAAGATCATCATGTTTTGTGTCTCTACAACTTCTTACTCGGTCTTTTGGAATGGTGAAACAAAGGACACTTTTTCGCTTCTAGAGTGTTGCACCAAGGAGATCCAATGTCCCCTTATCTGCTTGTTCTTTGCATGGAGCATCTTGCCTTGATGATTAGGGAGAAGATCAATGCCAGGGAGAAAATCAATGTTGGCATGTGGAATCCCATCAAATTAGGTAGAGGGTGCACTGCAATCTCCGACCTTTTCTTTGTAGACGAAATCCTTATATTTACGAAGGCTACTTTTTCTCAATGTTCTGTTATGCTTGAAGTTTTGTAGGATTTCTGTACCTTGTCCTGGGAGAAGGTGAATTTGGGAAAATCCAAGATGTACGTTTCTAGAAACATGGGGCGTGGCTATGCTCGGCGTCTGAGTAATCATTGTTCTATTGAGCTGACTGGAAACCTTGGCAAATACCTAGGATTCCCCATGATCCACGATAGGATTGATAGGACTATCCTTCAACCTATTCTAGACCACATAGACCTTCGTATGGCAAGGTGGAAAGCTAGACTGCTTAACCCTTCAGGTCATCTTATCTTGGTTAAATCTATTATAGTTGTTATGGCCTCTTATGTTCCCCAGATCATTAAGTTGCCAGCTTATATCGCTAACAAGATAGACCAGATCCAGAAGAATTTCATTTGGGGAAGTTCGAATGAGAGGAAAAGGACCCACTTGGTTAATTGGGAAATTTTTTGTAGCCCAAAGCGTCAAGGTGGTTTAGGGTTGAAGAAACTGAAATAGATTAACAAGGATTTCTTAGCTAAATTAGCTTGGAGATTGATTCACGACAAGAATTAGTTATGGATGACCATTATTGTAACACCATGCCTCCCACACTAGGGCCTACGTGGCTCTAAGGGCGCAATTACCATGCTACTCTCATTTCCTTCTTGAATGTTGGGTGGCCTGGGAGGCAGGTCTGTGTCACATTGACCCTTTTTCCTTTTTATGTCTCAAACCCTTGGGACTTCCTATGCACATTAGTCAATGTACAATATATTTCATGAAAGTTAATAACGCCATGAATGAAAATAAAATCTCTAATTTATTGATTGATTCAAAATTCAAAGGTATTTACTTAACCACTGTTATAACGAAATTCAATAAAAATAATTTAGGCCAACATATCCTATAATGAAATTAAATAACCTAAGTTTTCCCCCAAGTAGCTCTGTTAATTTAATTCCCTGAAATGTTAACAAAAAAATGGGGTGAGCGAAAAAGCTTAGTGGATTATTCTAAATATTTAAAGTATTATTTTGATCAAATAAAACATGCATATCAAACACTTTAAGAAATTAGATCATTTAAACAATATATTATTTCAGTTGACATCAAAGACCGAAGGAAAATACGTCATAGTATTCCAACCCTAGGGAGAGAGGTCTATTACTGGCACTCAAACCCATCCTAGTAGAGGTAGGGTTAAATTCGAACCTTCTATTCACCTCACAGCTCCAGATTGAAATATTTATGATGAAAATCTGCCATCACGTGGTACATGGTTATAATCTTTATTGATCTTTTAATTTAATGTAAAACATAACAATTAAATATAAGCATTAATAATTAATGAAAACATAGTAACATTATAACACGTAACACAATATCATAAATAATACATAATTATTTATGTAAATCTAATCATGCATATTCTATATGGCATGAATAATTATAAGGAATTTAATGCATAACACCTATGCAAACATTATTTAAATCAAAATAATAAATTAAAACTTGGAAATCATCTTCACCTCAAAACCTTCCTTCTAAACCTTTCTAAGCTCTTCTTAGATCTTTTCCCTTGCTTGCACTAGATTTGTGCAACACTCTGTTGTCACTACTCCACTAGCTGTTTAGAACAACTGAAGAAAGAAAAATGAGATGCCAAGAGAGAGGCCGAGAGAGCAAGAAGAGTCTTATCAGTTCTTGTTGCGATAAAGAAGAATGAGAGGAGGAGAGGGTTTATATAGAGTCTCCAAGGGTAGGATTTGTAAATTTTGGTTGTTTTTGGATAGAAAAATTTTCATATTTGTTGGGTTTCGACGGCTCGAGTTGAAGTAATACATTTTAGAGTTTTTTTTTCTAGGGTTTTTCATAATTTTTGCACCTTTTTTTCTTTTTTTTTGCTATGTGCGATATATATATATAATTTTTTAATTAATTTCTATATACATATATTTAACACACACATATATATTTAAGTACATATTTCTATTTCTTTTCTATTATTCATTTTTAGATATCCTAAAGTTTTACCAAAATTTCTATATAATTTTTTGATTAATTTTATTTTACTTACTTTATTTTATACTTTGGAACATGCACAATTTATACTCAAAAATGTTATAAATACCTTCGGAATACTGATCTTCTCTCCACTTCGGGCAATAGGGCCGCTTCCTCAATTTGGGAAGGTATTCTTCATGGAAGAATACTCCTTAGAAATGGCCTATCTTGGTCCATATCTAAAGGTGATAAAGTCCACCTTTGGAAGGATGTCTGGTGCGGGGAGGCACCTTTGGCAGATAGCTTGCTTGGTACTATTCATGCTGCTAAGGGTGATCTCTGAGTTTGTGATTTAAATGATCACTCTAGAAATTGGAACTTCTCTTCATTACAAACCATTCTCCCTCCAGATATTAAGGAACGAATTAAAGGCATCCCTCTTTGTAACTCCCTAGTTCGTAGTCCTTCGTTTTTGTCACGTCTGTCGCGTATGAGAGACCCGTCATTAAATATCGCCACACATATCGTCTACCGAGAACCAAGACGTTACTTTGCTCATGTTCAATTCTCATTAAATACAACTGGACATACCAAAACTCATATACTTAAATAATCAAACTCTTGGAATTACCAAGGAGTAAAACATGGAAAGCATGCAGCGATCATCAATAGTTAAATAATTAACTTCTGCAAACAATAAAAAATATTAATAACTCAAAACTAGTCTAGAAGGCCATACACCAGTCTAAACTAGCTACCTAACAAAAAACTCTAATAACAACCTCAACAGCGAGGTTTGTAGCTCCTATAGTACTCTGTAGTACTATCAACATGAACCACCTCAAGGGTCACCTGAAATGAAGATGTGGGGTGAGCTCAAGAGCTTAGTGGATCATACATAGTACATCAATAGCATTATTTAAATCAAACACTGAACATGCAAATACTTATCATTTATTAGGCGTTTCAAACATTTAGTTATCAATAGTCATTAATTAAACCAAAGGGTCTAACCCCGGTGTTCTCTCATCATCATCATGTTGAAAAAAATGAGAAAAATGTACTATATGCTAAATTCTAATGAGGTACGGGCACACCCATCACCCAACTTGGGAACTAGGGTCACACTCATCACTCCATCACAAAAGAACTAGGGTCACACCTATAGTTCTATCATTGGGAACTAGGGGCAAACCCATCATTCCTTATTGCGAGAACACCCATAGTGATCCCCCATAGACCACTGTGACAGTACGTGGTTCAACTCTTAGTTTATCTTTGCTTGTGTGTCGTCACATTTCATTATAGGCATAGTTACAATCTTATCATGTGCAAAACATCATTTTACAATATCATAATCATGCTGATCATGTCGTAGAAAGGTAAATAAAGCGAGAATCATTTCATAAAAACATAAAAGCATGTAAACACCGAACATCGACATATAACTCATGTTATTCTAGCATTCATATATTTATGTCATTCACAAATCATTCAATCAACATCCTAACATGCTTCTCAGCATTCAAACAATGTAAACATTACATATTCAGCATTAAAATTCAAATAATACTATAGAGCAAGGTTATCAATTCCACCTTTATATCTCGTTCCCTTGGGCCTTTGTTTTGCACTTATTAGCCTTGTCTTTCAATCTACAAGATTCAAAACCACATTACATGAGTTTGAAACATTCCCAAGGTCTCTTAAATCATAATGTAATGGTTCACTAACATTGATATCCAAAGGTACACAAATTTCACCATTTTTTTCCTCTGATTACTGCAGTCAATGGTCAATTACCATGGTAACAAGTGGGTCCGTGTGTCCAATGCTTTCGTGTGCATTGTCTCGTTCTTGCTTTTCCCATGTGTTTAATACTCAAATATATGCACATTAAGCTTAAAACACACATCAAATTAAAAGAAGTCTTTATACCTTAGTTTTGCAACCCTCAAATCATTTAAGCTTCAAAGAAAAACGTGTTTACACTTAGGATAATGATTTACAATGCTAAGAAATCTAGATTTCAAGTGGGTTTCATGATATTACCAGAGTACAAAATGTTTGGAACAATACCTCCACGGATCTTCTTCTTGGTGGAGCTTGTTCTTCACGGATCTAAGCTCACAAACTAGTAGAGAGGGGTTTGAATGAATAGAAATCAATCTATAATGATAAAGAAGGGAAGAAAATTCAATTATTGGTGGCTAGTATTAGTTCTTGGGAGTTGGTGTGCAACTATAAGGTTATAATGACAATTAGGGTTTGTCAACGTATTGTTTATACATATATAATTCACGTATTACCTTGATAACTCGAAGGATTACTGCGGTAACCAGAACCTTACTTTTCTACTTTTTGGTCGAATTACTATGGTAATCACATAAATGACCGCGATAACTAGAACGTTGTGATTTTGATTTTTTTCTCTGTTTTAGTTGAATTATCGCAGTAACTAGTGGACGGTTACTATGCGAAATTCTGTGCTTCGCTCCAGTTTGTCGATTCTTTTGTACATTGATTAAACATATCTTAAACCATGTTTTCATGAGTTTTTCAAGGTCTATTGTGCTTAAATTAATTTTAATCAAAATTTATCAAAATTTCTATAAAATTTTTGGGGTATTACACTCTTCCCCTCATAGCCAAGGAAGATCGCCTTATTTGGAGGCTCACGCCTAATGGTATCTTCAATGTTCGATCTGCTTATGCCCTAGTTGCCAAAGAGGAGTTCAGACTTGGACGTTTTATTCATGATTGGATTTGGCATGTTCCTATTCCCTGAAAGATCCATTGTTTTGTTTGGTTGATCCTACATGGTAAGATCGTCACCGAAGATCAACGATTTACTCAGAATTTATATGTTAACCTAATTTGTAAAAGGTGTCTAGGCACTACAAGGACATTGTCCATGCTTTATGGGACTATCGCTACTCCCGCAATATCAGGCGGCGTATCTGTACAAATTCCTCACCAACTGAATTCTTCGCATCTAATGCTGCTAAATGTTGTGAGGATAATCTCAAGGAAATGCACAAATTTCCCAAAGATAGTCCCCAACCCATTTGGGCCTTGATGTTTGCGGCTGCTATTTGAACTATTTGGTGACATAGAAACAAAATGCTTATTGAAGGAATTATTGACAACATTGAAAATGTTATGGTTAGATGGAAATGTATACTTGCAGATCTGAGGAGAGCTTTCACAGACAATTTCAAGCAGGCTAGTCATTGGATAACTCGTTGGAGTGCTTGGAATAAACCAGACAGGGACAGGGTGAAGATCAACATAGATGGAGCAGCCCATGGTAATCCAAGTCGACCCTCCTTTGGAGTTAACGCCTGGAATCATAAAGGGGAATGGATTTCCAGCTGAGTTTGAGTGGGCAGTTGTACTAATATAGTCCTCGAACTTTGAGTGATCAAGCACAGATTGCAACTAGCTGCTGAAAACAACTTCACTAGAGTCATTTTGGAAACTGATTCCAAGGTGGCCCTAGACATCTTAGAGGTAGATGGTGTCTCTTTTCACCCCCTTGGTTGTCTCATTGAGACCATCAACCTCCTCAAGAAGCATTCTTGGCATCTCCATTTTTGCCATACTCTACAGGAAGGTAACCAATATGTGGATGCCCTTGCTAGTAGGGTGTTTACTTTTGAGAGCAACTAAATCAAATATAATCAAGTTTTGCCTGAAATACTGCCTTTGCTTTTAGTAGATGCTTCTGCTGCTCCTTTTCTGTAGCCTTAGTGCCTTTTGAGTTTTCTCATGTATCAACAGAAAAAAGCTTAAAGTGTGGTTTTGGTAAGAGATGAATAAGTCTAGTAAGTTTGGGGAGCTATTGAAAACAAGAGCATAGAGTAGACAAAAGAACTATTTGAGTAATGCTTGCCTATATAAAAAGTGTGGACCTAGACTTCTGGCAATTTTGTGGGCCCAACTTGATGGTAGTGGCCCCTAATATGCTATTTTGTTTTCATTTTCTATTATTTAGAGGCTTTATTTTTAGAAAAAGACTTGTTTTGATAAGGACAATACTTAGGTTGATAGGATTTTAAGTCTTATTTCTATCTTTTCCTTTTTGGTAGAGAGGTTTTCCCAATTCTTTTTATTGAGGATGCTTTAGGCCAACAACTTTGCCTAACATCTTCTATTAATTGTTAGCCAATTTAGCTAATCTCAAAGGATTCCAGTCACCTAGTACAATGTGCTTATTCTCGTGAAGATTAAATTCTACGTCTTAGGGTTAGATTTCTTGAAGATCAATAATCTACCTTTGTGAAAAATAAAGAGAGGGGATAGGTTCTTCATTTCTTTGGTTTTTCTTTGTGTTTTTGAATGGATTAAGGGTGCAACTGAGTTCTTTATTATTTCAAGGATAGCAAAAATTGGATTCTATAAGAATTATAAAATCTAAACTGTTTATCTTTTATTCTTTGTTCTTTAATATTTATACGTCTTTTGAGCATATTATCACAAATGTTTTCTTCATTGATGCAAGTAGGTCATTATTCAATTATTAAATCAATCTATTGTCATTTAGAACTATAAATCCATAATTGTTTATTCGTTCTACTATTTAGTGGTAAAATAACATTGTTTAATATAAAGTATTCAACCCATGTTATGTAGATGTATAACCTAATTTAAATGAACCAGGCTTGTGAGTTTATATTTAAGGAATTACCTAAGTAAGTAATTAAGGAATGCTTTCAAATTTAATAAGTACAATGTTGTTTATATTTGTATATAATAAAATTATGAGTCTTGTTATATGTTGGGGCCCCTTCCCTAGGTCAAAGGGTGGCCTGACCAGCATAGTGACCCAACGAATCCACTCATCGAGTCAAGTTGGCCCAATCACTATTAAGCCTTTTTAATTGCAACAATAGATGACATTAGAGTAATTTGATGATTCATTTTGTGAAGGTGTAAAAGTAAGCAAACATTATAGTTAAAACCATGAGCAAGTACTAACCTTCTCAAACATAACAGAGAGTTGGCATTTACATGTTACATGTCTTGTTTCAAAAATACATAATTGACTATCATTTACATATACATAAGTGACCAACCTCTAACAAAACCAAGGAAAAGGAAAGGAACCACTAACGGAACTAGGCTATCACCATGCCTATCCCTTTGTCAGCCATCGATGAACCTGAAATATTAGTAAAGTAGTAAGCCTAAATTCTAACATGGCTCAGTAAATAGTAAAACCAACATGTTACATATAAACAACATTCCAAAAGCAGTGCATATATGAATAGTAATGATGAAACAATGCTTGAAAACATGGCATAAACAATGCAGCAGTTAAAGAAAAATATTTGAATACATGCTAGTTGAAAACTGTATCTAAACTAGAGTTTCAAATCATCAAATCCAACCTTATGGTTATTGCTCGAGTGGATCATGAGACAGGTGTACCAGCCACTCAAGCGGGTCATGAGCTAGGCGTATTCCTCGGATATCTTAACCCTGCGCTCGGTCCTCCAATGTCATCACGAGAGCGGGTCAGAAGCTAGGCGCATTGATCATATGCCCTAACCCCACGCTCAGACTGTGAGTCTAAATCCAATCACATCATGTATCTTGACCTCGCACTCGATTTCATTATTTGTGTACATCTATATATACTTCAAAACCAATTTGATATAGCTCAAATCACATGAATTCATTCAACTCGTGTCATTTTACTCATGCTTTATGCAATGAATACAAGTTGAAGTAAACACCTAAATTAAACTACTCACTTCGGATCCCGTGTATCGATGTCCCTTCGATAGTCGACCCAGTTCCATAGTATACACTCGAATCTGCATTATCTCAACCCAATTTCAGTTTTTTTGAGAAATGTGGCTCAATTCTAGTTCCATTATCTTTAACTGGTCTTGGTCAACTTAAATTTTTGACTTGGTCAAATTTGGTCAATCTGTCAACTTGGTCAACTGGTCAAGCTTTGTCAAAATTGGTCAACATGATCAATTTTGGTCAAATTCGGTCAACATGGGGTTAATTTGGTTAAATTAGGTCAAAATGGGTTCAATTTGGTCAAAATCCTCAATTTTTCACACTTAGTCAATTTTTAGTTACATAGTTCCTATTGAGCACTAGATTTTGCAATTTTTTTGTGATCAAATTGTGCATTGGATTGATGTAAAATTTCTAGATTTGATCCAAACTTCTTAAATATTTACCAAAATTTTAGTTTGGAATTTTTGAATCTCATTTGGTAGGGTTTTTATGTAAGATATCAGTCACCTTTAAGTTTCGATTTTCATATGATAGAAGTCATTGTTCATGTAAATTGAGTCGCGTACCTATTTTAGATTTGGACGAAATTTGGTTTTTGGGATACCCAGTAAGGTCTCCATCAAATTTCAGCTCAAAACATTGAGATTTGGTCAGTCAATCGATCCCCTAAAGGCTTAATTGTGTCGCAGATTTTTCTAAGCTCATGTTCTTCCATGACTTTTCAACTATATCATAGATTTTGTACCCCAAGTTTTAGCTCAATTAGATGTTTTTAACTACCTTAAACGTTGCTCCAAAGTTGACTCCAAGAATACTTTCTGCTGTAACAGTTAGCAACTGTTAGCGGACTCGCAAGTATACGAGATCGCTTGTAGTAATATCCAGAAAGTCCGGGTATCGTCCTCAGGGAATACTAATGGTGGTTGAATTTTCTTTAACACTAACGTTGGTAAAGATCTCAATTTAATCAAGACAAGATTAAAAATAATTAAATT
>JAJIYU010011782.1:0-15052 GCA_030144865.1 Tinospora cordifolia
AATATCTCTAATTTATTTTATTTTTCATGTGCCAACCCACCATTTGCACCCAAAATTTCTTAAAATCCTTAAAATTAATTTATTTGACTTATTTTATTTATTTTCCTCAAATTAATTATTATTTGACAAAAATTTTGGGGTATTACAAACACTCAAGAACAGTTCAAGATCAGTCAAGAACTGAGGGAATTGCCAAGAAGAAGGCTAGAGAGAGTTAAGAGGGACTAGTATACTCTTGATTTAGGATGAAAACAATGTGAGCATTAGGGGTCCTTTATATAGAGTTCAAAATAGTGTAGAATGGTAAGTTTTTGGTGTTCTCCTTGTAGGAAACTTGCTAATTATTCAAATTCTCGTGCCTCCCAAGTATAGAAAAATAGCAAGTGTGTTTGGGAAGTTTAGAAACACAATTTTTGGATTTTTTTGGATTTTTTTCAGATTTATTCAGATTTTATTCTAATTTTATTCGAATTTTATCAGTTATAAATCGGAGCTTTAAAACTAGACCGTTGATGATCCTCGATCACAGCACTCAGATCACGATCAAGATTTACGAATTCGCTGTGGATCGTCGAATTTCCTTGATCGTAGCACAAATCAGGGCACCTCAGATCTCATCCATCAAATGAGCCTCGATTGCAGCATGGCCATTCGCGATCAACGAAACTAGCGTGGACCGTTGATCAACCTCGAGCACAGCACTGAATCGCGATCGATCAAACACACCTCAAATCCGAGCCATCCGATTGTCCTCGAGCGCAACACCGTTCGCAATTAACCATTGTGGCTTTGACCTTAGCCATTGGATGAACCTCGAGCGCAGCACAGATGATCATCAGAATGCAAACACCGATCCAGGCCGCATGATTAACCTCAAGCACAATGCTATTTGCGATCAACGAAACGAAACGAATCCAAAACATTCGATCAGGCAGATTGATTCTGGGCTGTTGGATTTCAGTGATTCGGTACTCCTAAGTGTTGTTTTGGGCTTTGATTTCATTCATTGGATTTTGCAAATTGGTTTTGGACCGTTGGATGCAGTTTTTATTTACCAAATTTGCTTTCTAATATTGCTATTATCTGAAATTTGCCAATTTCACACTTTCTAATTGATGTAAACATGGATTTTTTTGCACATTCCTTCTATTTTAATGACTTGCTAATATTTTTGCTTTTCTATTTCTTTAATATTGTATTTATTAGATATATTTATATTTCTTTAATATTTTTAATGCAAATAATTAAATAATCTACATTTTTCATTTTCATATATTTTTATTTATTTCATGTTTTATTTCCAGATAATCATTTATATAATTATAAATTGATACTTACATAATGTTTTATTTATTTTAAATAAATACACGCATACTGCATTTTTATTCAATTATGTAAATTTCTCTCTATACATATTCATATAATATGTAGTATTAACATTCATTATGCTAACACATATACTATTCATGCACACATTAACCTATATATACATATATGTGTGTGTGTGTGTGTGTGTATATATATATATACTTTATTTCTTAAGGAACTCTTTAAATTTCATAATTAATTCTACTAAATTGAAATTTTCATTTAATTATCAAATTAAGGTCTTATTTGCCTATTTTATATTATATCTCTAATATATATTATTTTTCATTTGCCAACCCACAATTTGCACCCAAAGATGTCTTAAAATCTTCGAAATTATTTCATTTGACTTATTTCATTTAATTTCCTTAAACATATTTATCATTAATTATTTGACAAAATTTAGGGTTATTACAGTTCTTTACACAAAAATAAGATTAAAGAAAGATTTCAACCACATATCGGCACAGGGACAAACATCCTTCGTGTGTGTTCCATGCAGAATTAGAACTAGTTGTCAAGATTGACACCAGAGTGTCGACTGGGTTTCAAGAATGATCCCACTTCACAAAGAAGGGTTTGAGTTTCAAGATTGATCTCTCTCCTTAGATCTGGAGCATAGAGGTTAAACCTTCCGGTCTAATTAACGACTGTTGATAAATAAATGTTGAAATGCCTAATGGATGATAAGTGTTTGCATGTTCAGTGCTTGATTTAAGTAATTCTATTGATGTACTATGTATGATCCACTGGGCTCTTGAGCTCACCCCACTCACTCTTTTTCAGGTAACTACTGAAGACGTTGCTTTGGCACATGAATGTAAAAAGAAATAAACTTTAATTGCTATTTTCAATTGTAGGGCTAGTGACCCACCATATTTGATCATGTCAGATGTTGGTCATTAGGCCAGTTAGTATTTGTATTATCAAAAGTTAGTTATGGGGCACACAAGATTGATCATAAATTAATGTCTTCAATTATTATGTAATCCCAAGATTATTGTTGTTCTGTTTTTAAACATCTATATTTATACTTTATTTTGTACCTTGGGATGTAATTTGGTGAAACTAACAGATGTGATAAATGATGTAAAGAAAAAGTAATATCCCCAGTTCTCAGATAGAAAGCAGGATTGACTACACTAAAAAGTAATGATGTCTCAAGCTACAAAACAGCCACATCACCTATGACGTAAGTAATAGATTTGGGAGCTAGGGTGTTACAAATCCTGATGCAGAACGAATCTCAAGACTACCAGAATTCAGAATAAGTGGATATGATTTTGAGATTTTAAATAATTATTTTGATCTAAATAAAGTTTGCTTATGTGATTGATATTCTAGGAAAATGATTTGGATGAATGTTATTGAATGATAATGTGACATGTTGTATGTAATGGTTGATATCATAGATGATCTATCTTCATACTATTAATTTTTCTGATGACCTAAATGAATGGGATATCATATTGATAATGTGTTCATGCAATATTTGAGTGATAACCATGTTTTTGCTATGCCATGGTTATGAAATTTCACTAAAGAAAGATTAATATAGATTATAATCAAGTATCGGTGCAATGACAGGCCAATTGGTGTCATTGTGAGTGTTCCAACCCTATTTCTACCCTCAGCCATGGTTTTTGACTTCGGCTGTAGCTTTTAGCTTTAGCCATGGTTTAATTAGGCTTCAGTCTTGGTTTAATTATATTGCTGGCTTTGGTTGTGGTTTGACTCTATTTCTTGCTCCGGTCGTGGTTTTGAGACAAGTTTGAGTGTCCAAATAAGCTCACTAGATTTGGAAAACTAAGGAAAATTTCTTTCGGTCTAAATCAATTGATAAACAATCAATTGTTTGAAACATCTAGTCTATGAAAGTATTTGACATGTGTGTTTTGTTTGATTGAAAAAATGATTTACATATTTCAAATGATCTACTAGGCTTTTTGAGCTCAACCCTTTCTTATTTTTCAAGCACCCGCTAATCAAAGGTTAGTAGAGGCTCATGGGACCTCTCTTCAACATTTATTTTTACCATTTTATTTCTTTTTAAAGTTGGACATGTTGGCCCTATTTCGCTCTTTTAGTTTTAAAACTTTTCTAATGAAATAATGAAGGTCATTAGACCTAATGACTTTTACTTGAATAATATTTACCTTGAATTTCAATTGGATTTATTAAATTTGAGATTTTATTTCTTACTTAAAAACTTTCAGTGAAGAAAATGATGAGGTTTTATATAACCTGCTGCTATGTCTAGGAAATTGGTTAAGTTAACAGTTACGGATATAGATACACAATGATATAATAACATCTCATCTCTTGAGTAACTTTGATAGTATAACATGTTTTCTATTATTGTAGTCATCATTGTTGTGTAAGGGCAATCTAGTAATTGTGCCCTCTAAGATGGCCAGATTGGAAGGCCGGTTGTTATAGTAGCATACCCCTATAGGGGCAATACCCACAATGATCCAATATGGATATGTTGTGTCGTTATATGGTTAATATCTTAATCATCTTTGTTTAATAGAGGTTATAATAAAATCAAAATAAACATTCCTCATGCATGCATACAAACAATAAGATATTAAATAACCAATACTTAATCATCATGCATAAGATATCAGTTGAATTAAATACCTAGAAGCATAACATGACATTCATAATATCCTATTATATTTCTATGTTGTACACGTACATGCACACATTCATAAAAAATATTACCACACTAGCATGACCCTAATAATTTAATTCAAGATAATAAGCAATTAACCACATCAATTATCTTAACTAAAATAATACAAGATAGACAAAGATATCACTTCTACCTTAATCACCAATTCTTCCTATATTGATTTTCAAACTCAAATGAATCACTTGTCAACGTAATATTGTCAATTTCACCAACAATTAGTCATTAAGATTAATATTTACAATCCTATAGGCGTGTGTACCTATATGTATATATGTGTGTGTGTGTGTGTAAGTGTGTTATAGTTTTAATGGCCTAAATTGAGTGCAAATGTATTTAATCCATATGTCATTATATTGTTAACATAACATGGTATTCCAATATATTTATATGGATAAAGTTTTAATTGTAACAATAACATGGGCTCTTTAAAGTGCTAATAACATTGTTCAAGGAGAGATAAGTGGCAATGGCAGGTAGGTTAGTAGAGAAAAAGTGGTGTCAATTTATCCATACATATATATGTATACATACTAGTGTAATACCTCAAAATTTGATAAAAAAAATTAATAATAATATATTATGAGTTCAACAAACTTTGGAAAACCAATGAGATTATGGTGCATAAGACGTATAATTCGATGTACAAAAGGATCAATGAACTGAGACGATACACAAAACTCTGCAAAATAGCCATCCACTAGTTACTGTAGTAGTGGATCATACCACTGCGGTAGTGAGTGCAAAGCTATGTCAAACAAAAGAATGCAATGGCTATGGCTACCACGGTAGTGACGCTAATTACTACGGTAGTACAAGCAAAACCTAGAAAATGGAGTGGTTTTGGTTACCATGATAATGGATTGTGTTGTAGCGGTAATGTGTGTGAATATATATATATATCAAACATTGCTTAATAAACCTTGATTTTCATCATTCGATCCTGCAGTCAAGGGTCTCCTCCCACAAGTCGAAACCAGCTGCCTCCAGTCGACCTTCTTCTCCTCCCTTGCGCATTCTGAGTTGGTTTTAATTCATTTTATCCTCCCTTGTCGACCTCACAAGCATTGATAGAAGAAGAAGTGCGCAGTCTGTGAGGACTTTGAATTGTGGCACCTTCCTAAATGGTGATACAAAAGTCATGCACTTATTATACATAGAATACATGTTTCTATTATTGTTTCACATTGTTTTAAGTAACTCTCGTTCCATTCAATATAACAGAACCTTACAAGCATCCAAGGCATTCTTTCGAAGTAAACAAGGGAAGCAACGAACAGGACTAAGATATAAAGATTTTCTACTTAATATGGTTTGCATTTTTAAATCTATAGTTAGTGTGTTGAAGTGCCATGAGCAAGGGGAAACGAGGAATGGAAGAAGCATGCACGAAAGTGTAGTTCTTCTAGGAATCATGTGACTACCGCAGTAGTACACTACACACATGAAACTTTCCTCTGGTTACCATGGTAGCTGCTCGCAATATGCATTGTTCACACGAGTTTAGTGTTTGGTTACAATAATAAGGTAAAGCCCTACTGCAATGATGACATGAATCCCTGCAATGTTTACAAACTACAGGGTATATTGTTGCCGTAGTGTGACCAACATCCTCTGGTTACCATAGTAGTTCAATGTAACACCATGCCTCCCATGCCTGGGCTCACGTCATCTAACGGTATCTTACTTTGGGCTACTCGGGAGGTGGGCCCTAGTTACGAATCCTTATTCTATTTATTTTTCATGAGATATCCAATGCACATTAGTCTATGTACAAAATAATTTATAATATCATAAATAAATAGAAGTCTTTATTTATTTATTCAAAAATTTCAAGTACTTGTACATTTATTCAATACAACGAAAAATAATTTCAAAACGTAAATAAATAAATTAGGCCCACATGCCGTACAATAAAATTGGATTAAAAATTTCCTAATGATCTCCCAATGGCCTGTCTACTTTAATTTTCTGAAATGTAAAAAATAAGGGTGAGCTATAAAGGCCAGTGAATCATCCCAAATATTTAATTCATTATTTCAACAAAATAAAACATGCATAGAAACTACTTATAAAGAATTAAATGATTTAACCAATTTATTATTTTCTATTGTCATTAATGACCAAACGGATACCCCCAGCATTCCATCCCTAGGGAAAGAGCTACAATATTGAGCTCAGACCCATTGGAGTTAGGTAGGATCAAATTTGAAGCCTTTATTTCCTCACAACCCTTGTTTGGAATGCTCACGTTGCAAATTCAACCTCATGCCGGTACGTGGTTAAAATCTCTATTTAATCTTTTGTTAATTGTAAGAGCATAACTATAAAAGAACAATTTAAACATTCCAACGGTATAACACTACACCACAGATCAACATTTAAAATAAAACAAGAAAACTAACTTTCAATTTTTTATGTAGAAGATCGTAAAAGATGCAATTACAGAACATACTCTCTCAAAACAAGAAAGATGACTTTTGATTTCTGATGTAGAAGATCGTACAAGACGCAACTATAGAGAATACTCTCTAATAACAACAAAGATAAATTTTGATTTCTGATGTAGAATATTATACAAGATGCATCTACAGAACATACTCTCTCAGTCATGAACAATATAATAATTTAAATACATTATTTAAAAGATATTTAAAAGAAAATAAACTAACCACACAAGCAAACATTATTTGAATCAAAATAATAAATTAAAAGATGAGAGTCATTTCACCTCAAGATTGCTTTTTAAATTCCTTTCAGATCTTTTTATCAAGATTTGTGTAGCACTTCATTGCTACTACTTCATAGGCTGTTTAAAACAGCTTCAAGAGAAAAGGGACCAAAACTGTCAAGAATGAGGCAGAAAGAAAGTAAGAAGGAGTATTATTCTTATTCTTAATGTGATGAGGGGGAGAGGGGGTTTATATAGAGTCTCCGAGGGTCAATTTCATCATTTTTCAGTCTTCCTAAATTGAAAATTTTCCATTTTTGGTAGGTTTTGGCAGCTAGAGGTTTAAGGTTAGAGATGAGTGTTTTTATATATTTTTTCAAAAATTTTCAAACATTTTTTTGTATTTGTTTTTTTTCATTTTTTCATATGAATTTTTTTAAAAAGGGCCCATGGGCCTTGAGCACGCGGGCCATGCGCCCTCTTTTATTTCATACAAATGGGCTTCAACCCATGTGCAAGTTACTTCATTTTTTTAAACATATACATACATATATATATATATATATTTATAAATGTATATATTTATAAATGTATATATGTGTGCAATTTTTTTTCTAAAGTTATAAATACATTTAATACATAATATAACATATACCTAATAATTTATATATTTCCACACATATATATTTAAGTTTCAAAAATATTATACTAAATATACTATCAAAAATATTATTTCCTTATACTAAATATTTTAATATTGAAGATTATTATAATAATGAAGAATATTATGCATATACACATACTAATTATATGTATATTTATACCCATATATTACTATATGCCTAGTATTAATAAGTATATCAATCGTGATTAATTAATATATATACATGTGGTTATATTAATGCATATACATACGTCTACACTAATTAATTAATTAATTAATCAATTAATTGCATATTTCGCCATTAATCAATTCAAGATAATATATATACATGCACCAATTAATAAAATGTCACATATATGGGCACAAATTAATATATATACATGTGTTTATACCAATTAATTAATTAAATCGTATATGCATACATATATACAAAATAATTGGAGTATTACATTCCACCCCCCTAAAAAGAGATTTCATCCTCAAAATCTATTGTTAGGCTACTTGAGTGTCATTTGATCAAGCGTTTCTAATGAAAAGTTCCAGGTACTTATTATGTATTTCACTTTTCAGTTTCCATGTAGTCTCTTCTATTCCATGGTGTTTCCAGAGGAATTTGACTAGGGGAATATCTTTTGTTCTCAGGCTCTATACCTTGCGATCTAGAATCCTAACCACCGCTTCTTCATGTGTAGCATCATTTTGGATGTCCACTTCTTCCCAATAGATTATGTGGGAGGGATTTAGTTCGTATTTCCTCAACATTGAGACGTGAAATATGTTGTGAATTGAGGACATTCGATTCGGAAGGTCTAACTCGTAGGCACAATTGTCGATCTTCTTGAGTATCTAGAAGGGTCCGATGAATTTAGGTGCTAGTTTTCCTTTGATTCCAAATCGTTTGATTCCCTTCTTAGGGTTGATCCTTAAAAACACTTTATTGCCTAAGTAGAATTCTAGAGGTCTTCTTCTCCCATCAGTATAACTTTTTTGTCTACTTTGTGAAGTGGTCAATCATTTCTGAATTTATTTGACCTGATTGTTCATCTCCTGCATGAGATCTGGCCCAGTAAGAACGTGATCTTCAAGTTCAGCCCAACAGATTGGTGATCTATAGGGCTTCCCATAGAGGGCTTTGTATGGATCCATCCTTATACTTGTTTGATAAGTATTGTTATATGCAAACTTTGCCAGGGGCAGGTACTTATTCTAGTTCCCTTTGAAGTCAAAGACGCGAGACCTCAGCATGTCTTCAAGCATTTGGGTGACTCTTTCAAACTGGCTATCCGTCTGAGGGTGAAAAGTCGTACGCATGGTAAGTGTAGTACCTAGTTCCTTCTGTAGACTCTTCTAAAATTGTGAGGTGAAAAGAAAGTCTCAATCGAACACTATTGTCTTATGTACCCGTAAAGGTGTATTATCTCTCTCACATAGAGTTCACCTAATTTACTAACTTGGTCTATGGATCTAATGGGCAAGAAATGTGCCACTTTATTGAGATGATTTACAATCACTCAAACAATATCTTCCCCTTTCTAATTTATGGGTAACCCACTGACAAAATTCATGGCGATGTTGTCCCACTTCCATTTTGGGATCGAAAGCAGTTGTAACAGTCTAGAGGGTTTTCGATGTTCCGCCTTTACTTACTGACAGGTTAGGCACTTAGAAACATACTTGGCTACATCTTTCTTTATACCTCTCTACCAATAGATCTTTCGAAGATTTTGATACATCTTATTTCCTACAAAATGTATCATGTACTTTGCTTAATGGGCTTCATTTAGAATGGTTTGCCTACTCGGTCCATTTTGCGGTACGCAAATTCTTTCTCTGAGTCTAACGTACCTTCGGCATCCATTCTAAAGTCAATATGTTTTCTCATTGAATTCCCTGAATCAACGTTGTGAGCCATTTGTCTTGCTTTGATCTTCCCTAATCTGATGCAGAAGATCCGGTTGACAAGTCATATTGTATAGATAGGTTTGTTCTTCATTTAATGTTATGCCCATCCTAAAGTCTTCGATCAGTTGGTACATCTAACCCTTTTCCTCCTCCTGTTTGCTGAATTTCCTACTGAGGGCGTCTGCCACTACATTAGCTTTTCTTGGATGGTAATGGAGTTGGAAATCATAGTCTTTAAGGAATTCCATCCACCTATGCTGCTTGAGGTTCAATTCATTTTGAATATAAATGTATTTCAAACTTTTGTAATCTAAAAACAGGTCAAACCTCCCACCATATAGGTAATGCTTCCATATCTTTAAGGCAAACACTATAGCTGCTAGGTCTTTTGTCATGTGTTGAGTAGTTTCGTTCATGGATCTTTAGTTGTCACGAGGCATAGGCAACGACCTTTCCTTCTTGCATTAAGACTACACCCAATCCATTTTGTGAAGCATATTTGTGTACAGAACATACGTGATGCCATGAGTCGGAATGACTAAGATAGGGGCTGAAGTGTAAATATATATATATATATATATATATATATATCAAAATTTTGCATTTTTTCTAAATTATTAAAAATGCCTCTATCACACACCATTTCATCATTTATTCAATTATTTTTTTCAAAAATTGAATAATTTCTCAAAGATCATATTTTTCTCCCAAAAAATTTATTTATCACTCTAAAAATTTAATAATTGTTTCAAAAATTCAATACTCAATCCTAAAAATTATTTTTCACAAGAAAACGCATTTTCTTGATAGTTTTATGTGTTTTCTCCTTAAAAATGCATTTTCTCACATTATTCTCATTTTCTCCAATAAATAATTCGAAATTGGGACAAATTGGGAAAAAATTCATACATTATCATTAAAATTCCAGGAAAATACATAGAATGTACATATGCTGGATTCGTAAGTTTGGTGTCAAAAATGTGGGTCATTACAAACCTACCATTGGTGGGAGATGATTGTGAACAACCTCACCATTGATCAGACAGTCATAACTTGGGAGAAATTCAAGACAAGGTTCTATATAAAGTTTTTCTCCACAGCAAGAAAGAGACAGCTGCAGTCAGAGTTTGTCAACCTAAAGCAGAGGATTATGACAATCATAAAGTACGAGCAGAGATTTGTAGAGATGGCCAGATTTGCGCCCTCTTTGGTCATGGATGAGCAGTCCAAGATAGATCGTTTTGTTGAGGGTTTTTAAGTGGAGATAAGAAAGATATGGCACCGCTTAAGTTGATGACCTTTATGGATACGGTCGAGAAGGCACAGATTTTGGAGGGAGACCCAGAGTTTGAGCAGGTATTGAAGGTTAAGAAGAAGACTGGGTCAGAGAAGGCTGTGGGACCTTCACAAAGGAGGCTGAGCAAACAGGAGGGGCAAAGAGCGCCTCAGCCTCAGCGACATCCACAGGCACAGCAGGCTCGACCCGACCAGGCCAGAAACTATCAGACAGATCAAGCTAGAAAGCAAGGGTTGTGTTATACATGCAATCAGCAAGGGCACATTGCAAAGTGTTGTCCTACCAAAGCACAGGCTCCAACACCCCAGCAGAAGCAATAGACTCGTGGACAGGGTAATCGCCCTCAGTAGAGGCAGCAGACACAACCACAACCACCACAAAGAAACCAAGCCAAACTTATGTTGTAGACGCCAAGACAAATTCCACTCCAGTAGTGGAAGGTACATTTCTTTTGTTTGGCATTGCTATCCATGTTTTGTTTAATTCGGGTGTCACTAGATCCTTTATTTCTGAAAACCTAGTAGATAGGTTAAAACTAGTAACAAGCCCGTTGCCAGTGACATTAGATGTGGCCACACCCATAGGGACTATTGTGAGTTCGAGGAAATACTATAGATGTGAACTTAGGTTTGGACACAAGCCAATTTCAGTTGATCTCTGTGCACTCCATTTTCATGGATATGACGTTGATATTGGGTATAGACTGGCTGACCCAATATCAAGCATAGATCGATTGTTAGAGACGACGGGTGACGGTGAAGCTACCATCTGGAGTGGTACTGAAGATAAATGGATACATGTATAGATTGCCAAGGAGTCCTATGTTGGCCATGCTATACTCTACAAAACAAAAGGAGGACTTCAGACAATTATTAGAAGAGAATACCAAAAAGTCTAGGGAAATACGGGAAATACCTGTAGTAATTGTGTTCCCAGATGATCTTCTTGGAATCCCACCACACAGAAAATTGGAGTTCAAGATCAAGTTGCATCCAGGCATAGACCCCATAGCCATTCCACCCTATAGAATGGCACCAGTAGAACTGATTGAGCTGAAGACAAAATTAGATGAGGTTCGCGAGAAGGGATTTATCAGACCTAGGGAATCGCCATGGGGAGCTCTGGTACTATTTGTGAAGAAAAAGGATGGATCCTTGAGATTGTGTCTACCAGAGGTTAAACAAAGCAACGATAAATAAGAAATACCTATTGCCTAGAATAGAGGACCTGTTTGATCAGTTGAAGGGAGCCACTCATTTCTCCAAGATTGATCTATAGTCAGGGTATCACTTGCTAAAGATTAGAGTCTCTGACATATACAAGACAACTTTCAGAACTCGATATGGGCACTTCGAGTTCACTGTGACACCATTCAGTTTGACCAATGCACCGGCCACATTTATGGATCTGATGAATAGAGTCTTCAGACAGTACCTAGATCGGTTTGATGTAGTATTTGTGGATGACATTCTGATCTACTCTAGATAAGAGGCTGAGCACGTTGAACATTTGCATATTGTTTTTGAAGTAAATGAACTGTATGCCAAGCTTAGTAAGTGTGAGTTTTGGATAGAAAGGGTCAAGTTCCTTGGCAATGTGATTTCGGCAGAAGGAATATCAGTAGACCTTGAGAAAGTAGAGGAGGTATCAAACTAGAAGCAACCTATGACTGTCACAGAAATCAGAAGCTTCCTAGGTTTGGCTGGATACTACTGCCGGTTCATCCAAGATTTCTCAAAATTGGCTAGACCAATGACCAAGTTAACCAAAAAGGGAGAGAAATTCATTTGGAATGATAAGTGTGAACAAGCATTCCAAGAATTGAAGAAAAGGTTGACTTTAGCACCCATTCTAGTCACGCCTACTCATGGTGTGAGGTACACTCTACACAATGACGCTTCGTTGATTGGATTAGGCACAGTTTTGATGCAAGAGGGAAAGGTAATAGCATATGCTTCAAGGCAATTGAAGACCCACGAAAGGAACTACCCTACCCATGATCTAGAGTTGGCAGCAATTTTGTTTACATTGATGATTTCAAGACACTACCTCTATGGGGAGAGATTTGATCTATTTTCATATCATAAAAGCCTGAAATATGTTTATACTCAAAAAGAATTAAATCTGAGGCAGAGAAGGTGGGTAAAATTTTTGAAAGATTATGATTTTCAGCTGCACTACCATCCAGGCAAGGCCAACGTAGTGGCCGATGCACTCAGCAGAAAAATCAGTAAGAAGGATGAGGAAAGAGGGTAGATGTACCAGTTAATTAGTAAATATAACTTGGGTATTGCATCAAATGAGGAAGGAGCATATTTGTATGCTATGACTTGCCAATGGGACCTTCTACACCAAATCAAAGATGAACAGAAAGGTGACAAGTAGATCGTTGCTCTCACAGAGGGTGTTAAGCAAGGCAAGGATACAGACTTTAGAATTGATGCAGAGGGTATACTGACATTAGGGAATCGAGTTTGTGTGCCGGGTAATGAACAGTGTGGATGAACCATCTTGGATGAGACTCATCAGACAATTATACACTGCATCCAAGTGGTGACAAGATGTATCAAATCTCAAGAAGACCTACTGGTAGAGGGCTATAAAGAGGCACATGTGTTTCAAGATATTTGACATGTCAGCAAGTGAAGGCAAAGCATAGGAAACCTTCAGGGATGTTGCAACCGCTTCCAATACCAGAATGGAAATGGGATAACATTGCAATGGATTTTGTTAGCGGCCTGCCAAGGAGTCAGAAAGGGGAAGATGTCGTATGGGTGATTGTGGATTGTCTGACGAAGGTAGCTCACTTCCTAACTATTCGATCTATAGATCCCGTCGGGAAACTTGAAGAGTTATATGTCAAGGAAATTGTAAGGCTCCATGGTCTTCCCAAGACCATTGTGTCTGATAGAGATTCGAGGTTCACTTCTCAGCTCTGACAGAGTTTACAGAAAGAGCTAGGAAGCAGACTCACCATGAGCACTACGTTCCATCCTCAGACCGAAGGGTTATCTGAGAGGGTCATTCAGATATTAAAAGATATGCTAAGAACATGTGTCCTTGATTTCAAGGGCAACTGGGCAACTCTGTCAAATGTAGGTACATTTGACAGAGTTTGCCTACAACAACAATTATCAGGCGAGCATACAGATGGCTCCATATGAGGCACTCTATGGCAGACCCTGCAGATCACTGTCCTATTGGGAAAACTTTGAGGATCAAGTCCTCACAAGACTATAATTGGTAGAAGAACTAAACACCCAAGTAAAGAAGATTCAAAAGCGGCTAATGACAGCTCAGAGTAGGTAGAAAAGTTATGCGGACAAAAGAAGAAGACATCTAGAATTTCAACCAGGTAACAGAGTTTTCTTGAAGAGTAGTCCATAGAAGGGGATTAGATGGTTTGGAATTAAAGGGAAGTTAGTAGCGAGGTTTATCAGTCCGTTTGAGATACTCAAGCGGGTCGGTGAGTGTGCCGACGAGCTGTACTTGCCAAATTGTATGTCTTCAATCCATAACGTATTTCATGTATCGATGCTATAGAAATACAAGCCAAACATATCACATGTCATAGACTAGGAGGAGGTTGTACTTTAAGACAATGCAACTTACGGAGAACCAGTAGTCAGAATACTAGACCATTAGGACTAAGGACATTCCTTTGGTATATAATACATGTATAATTTCAATAATTTAAAAAAAATATAAAATTTTGGTATATAATACATGTATATAGGCATGTGTATATGTAAATAAGAAATAAAAAATGAAAAAAAATGGAAAATGGGTCTGGGTCGGCGCATGGGCCGAACGGCTCGTGCAGGCTAAACATGGTTGGGCCCCAGGCCCGACCCAGCGGCTCGTGCGCCTTTGAGGGCCCAGCATGGGCTGGCCCATGCACCAAATGGGGAGGTCCAGCCCCCTTTTGTGTGTCTTTTGTGCGCGAAAATGTAAGATTTTTAGGCAAATTTTTTGGATTTTTTGACTAATTTCTAGCAGATTTTCCCACCCAAACCATGGGAGCTCATGGTTTAAACCCATGGTTTTACCATCACTTCATGCCTCCAATTTGGCCAATGAAGGCTGCCAACTGGGTATCTAGCATGTGATGTTAAGTGTCACATGGAAGCCACATGTCACCTACATCTTTGCCAAGCAAGCAACCCCATGCAACAAAAAGGCATTCCTTGAGCTCAAACCCAAAAATTTCAGATTTTGTAGCAAACTTTCCCCAGCTGAGATCTTCAATTCTGAACCAAATCTTGCAAACTATAGCTTGATTTGAAGCTTATACCACCACCTACAAGGTTCCACAAGTAGTTTGCCCAGTCTTGGAGCTGTCTGAAGTAGAAATCATCAAGAAGAGCGCTCTCCACACTGTTTAAACCCAGAAAAACCAGGAAGTGTGTGCTGGAACCATCTTTGGAGCCTTGGACCTTGGCCATTTCCAGTTCT
>JAJIYU010011783.1:0-15018 GCA_030144865.1 Tinospora cordifolia
CATGGGAACTATGTAACACGTGGGCTAGGGAGTATATCCCCCTGACAATTCGTGAGGGATCCTTATCCCCACTATGATTATAAAATGTTTTGATTGGCAAAAAAAAAAAATAAAAAAAAAAAAAATAATATGAAGACATTGGTTTTGACACGTCGGGTAGCGTACATTGTACAATGCAATCATCTTCAAACACTTTCTTACTTTCTTTCTTTTTTTTTTTAATGATATTTCCAAAGCTCATCATATTTTCAGCACTTGATGCATTATTTATATTCATTTTTTTCAATCTTTCTTATTATTTTTTTAAACAGTTGCTTTAGATCTTTGTTTATTATTTTTATTTCTCTCATCCTACGTATCTTTCTTTATTTAAGATAAAACTAATGTTAGTCATTAATTATATAACGAGCTTCAATAATAGACCATATATTTTTGAAGGGCATTTATGCGGCTCTTAGCTCATTAATCTTTGAGACCTTTAAGTTTCAAAAAAAGCTGCTCGTTTATCAATTGCATCAAGTTTATGTTTGCTATTTTATTCTTCAAATAAATATATACATTCATGCATACATATACATACATGTATATAGGAGTGTTCAGCAATCCGACCAACTCGCCTAACCCAAACCTTTTGAGTTGGTTTGGGTTAGGTTACATTAGTTATTTAAGTTGGGTTGGATTTTAAAATGTCTAACTCAAAGGATTTGAGTTGGATTGCGGATTGAATACTTAAAAATTCGAATCTAACCGACCCAACTCAATCTTACTTATTCTTCTTTTTTAATTATAAATACTTTTAAAAATAAATGAAATAAATTTTTGAAATATTTTTATTATATATAAAGGATAAACTTATGAGTAACTATTTAAATTGATATAATTATTTATGTTATATCAAATCTTCTTTCTATATAAATATCATCTATTATTTTTAAACACTAATAATAATTATTTTTTCTTTCGACAAAATCATCGAGTTTACAATAAAAGAATTTCAATTTAAAAGATGACGTTATTAAATTTTACTAATGTTAAATTTATGTAAATCAAAGTAATAAGAAAATTTTAAAAATAATATTATTTTTATATGTATAATGAGTTAACTATAAATTATAATTAAAAATAAATATACAGAAAAACTTTAATTTAATAGTTCTTTTGTAATAAAAACATTGAAATATAATAAAAAAATATTAAATTAGAGCCAACCCGATGAACCGACCTAACCCAAACCGAACCCAAATTGTTTGGGTTGAGTTGGATTTAACCATAGATTGGTTGAGTTGGGTTTGAACTTTTTCAACCCGAACTGTTTGAGTTGGGTTGCGAATTTACCCTAGACCCGACCCAACTCAACCCACGAACACCCCTACATATATATATACATACATACATACATATAAACTATCATAATTATTGATACAATTTGGTCAATATATGACTTTTAAGGACACACTTGTCTTGAATGAGCCAAATATGAACAAAAGAACATTTTGAGCACTAGGCCAATCCTTTGGTCCAAGATGGGAATTTCTTGGTACAATCATAGAGCTCTTGAATTTTCACTACCTATCAATTTATGTGAATTGAGACATTTTCGTCCATTCTTTCAAAGTTATATTACTTTTGATAACCTTTTGATATTATTGCAAAACTGATAAAAGGTGTCGCATTCAACCGTCACAAAAGTAAGTCTCTTTTCTTCTTAGCCTTCACACCGATCTCTGACTTAAAACTTCCCAATCATGTTCTTATCCTGTTTCCACCCTTTATCATTTCTGTTTAATTTCACATTTTCTTTCAACTACATTCACTTCTCATATCGTAAACCCCTCTTTCAACATTAGACTTGCTACAAAATTAACTATAAAGTTAGAATCTATAATAGTTAAGTAAATAACACTCAATATCTCTTAATTAATTAAAAGCTTTGTATTTAAATTTTAAATTAAAAGAATTATGTTAAAAGAGTTTCCACCATTTAAGACTTATGATAATTTAATTGGTAATTAGTCTTATAACGGGTATAAAATTATTTTTTAAAAATCACTAGATAATATTTAAAAATTCCTAAAAATCGCATGTACATCTAAATATATTTCAACTAAGGGATAACACTAAATTAATTATTATAATTATATTTTTTTTTAAATTATAACATTTGCAACATTTCATGAATAAATTTCGGGTATTTTGCAATTTATATTTATTTATTTAATAAATCATAAATATTAGAAATTCAATTTAATATTTACCCTTACCAAATTATTCACAGCGGCACAGTTTTGCAAACGCCATGCTAACAAAGCAAGACGTTCTAGTTCTCTTTTTGAACTACAACATTAAATGCAAACATTGAAGACTTGGAAAGCGGTAGGAAATGAATTGATTATCAAACAAAACCGCGTGGAACAGCCTTTCTTTCTCGTTGACCCCAAAGTCAAGGTCCCTCCTTTTCATTGGTGCGGTCTGGAAAGTCCTAATCAATCCACCACATCGTTGACCAAGCCAATGTAAAGAATTAGAAAAATATAGTAAATAAAAAGGTAATACCTATTTTAGAACATATATTTATTTAATAATTTTAAATACCAGAATTATATAAAAGATAATATTTGACAAATAATAATCTTAGACTTGATAATAAAATTTTGAAGATTCTTGTGCATTTGAAATTTTCATTTCTATACTGGTGATTACACCTTACCAAACAGCCCCTAAGAGGCTTGTGGAGTAAAATTATACTTAAATTCATTTCTCAAATTAAAAGATAGTTAATTTAAATAGAAATAATGTTGACGCTCATTAAAAGTTTGAGAGAGGTAAGAAAATGGAAGCAACTAATATCATCTCTAATGTAAAAATAAATGAATTATACTCATAAAAAATATCATGTAATTAATGTAAAAAGAATGCATATTTTACATGATACTTCATAGTAATAAAATCAAAAAATATTCTTTTGTGTAATTATGAATTGTTCTAATTTTTTTATAGTATTAAATTTTGTATGCTTTTTCTTTTTATTTTTTCAATTAAAAAATAAGATTTTTGATATAAAGTCCTAATTGGTTGTTTATTGCATCCTTTCAAAATAAAATAAAAAAATTATATCTATGACATCTTTTTTTTGTCACGTCATCTTTATGATAAAAATGAAAAGTTCCATTGAAGTAATATTTTTAATTTAATATCTATTTATTCTATCTACCACACATTTTTTTCTAATAACAAAATGAATTAGAGATGCTCTAAGCAATGACTTTCCACTTCACCAAACAATAATAAAGAAGCAGCTGGTGCGACAAATAGAAATAGAGAAGCTTCTAGCCTGCATGTTAGTGCCGGCCACTATAACAATCTTGTCTACTTCTACTTGGTGTTTTCCTAATGTGACCATACGATATTTTCAATTATTATTTCTTCTCTACAGTGGCTTACCATGCAAGAGAAAAGAAGATTGTGACGACTGAGACAAACCTGACATTTTCTCACCTTAATATTGAATGGCCCAAGCAGCCTGAAATCTCAGTAACCCCTTTCATCTGCTTTATATTCATGGATGCCCAATTAGATCCAATTCCACCAATGGCAAAAGAAATTAGATGAACATTTAAAAAAGTAGAAGAACAAGAAGAAGAAGAAGAAGAAGATGCAATCACCCTGTATTAATGAAGCAAAAGAAGCTTGCTTCCATGGCTGCTGTGCTGCTCCTTTCCTCAGCTTGCCTCACCCTCCCAATTCAAAATCCAACACAGCACGCCACGAATTTGCCGCTGCAACTGTTTCTTCACTCTTCCCACACACCCAGTTCACCAACCCCGAATCCCTCCCATCCTTGGTAGAATCCTTCTCTCAATTCACCATAGCTTACCCTTCGTACACACAGACCAATCAAGCCGATCAAATCAGAGCGCGAGAATACTACCATCTTTCGGACTATGTTTGTCTTGATTACCTTGGTAACGGCCTCTTCTCTTACTTACAAAAAGACAATGTCCAGAACTCAGTAGCGGCAATTGCATCTTCATCTTCTTCTGCTCCACCACCTCCGGTCACCTCCCACAATCTGGAATTCCCCTTCTTCGACATCTGCTACAAGTCAGCAAGTTTGCAATCACAGATAATATATGGAGGGAAAGAATCAGAATTGGAGAGTTCAATAAAGAAAAGAATCATGAGTTTCCTCAATATATCTGAAACTGACTACAGCATGGTTTTCACTGCAAATAGATCATCTGCTTTCAAGCTTCTTGCAGAATCTTATCCATTTAAATCTAATAAGAGGCTACTAACCACATATGATTATGAGAGCGAGGCAGTGACATCCATGATTAAAAGTTCACAGAAACGAGGAGCTAAAGTCATGTCAGCTGAGTTTTCATGGCCAAGTATGAGAATTCACTCTGCCAAATTGACAAAGATGGTAGTGACCGGAAGGAAAAAGAAGAGGAAGAGAGGCCTATTTGTGTTCCCACTTCAATCTAGGATGACAGGAGCAAGATACCCTTACCTATGGATGAGTGTGGCACAGGAGAATGGTTGGCATGTGTTGCTTGACGCTTGTGCATTGGGACCAAAAGATATGGACACTTTGGGTCTATCCCTTTTTCGCCCTGACTTTCTTATCTGTTCCTTCTTCAAGATTTTTGGAGAAAATCCATCTGGGTTCGGCTGCCTTTTTGTAAAAAAATCCATAGCTTCAATCTTAGAATGTTCAACCACTGCTAGAAGCATAGGAATTGTAAACATTGTTCCGGCAAAAAGAGCAACACAATTGATGGATGAATCATCAAGCACTGAGTTTGAGAGCCAACAAAGAACTAAACTAGGACTACAAGAAGGCAATTTACCCATCTTGAGCTCATTCTCCGGTCCAATGTCTTCTTCTCAGACAAATAGTGAATTGGGTGAGAGATCTTTAAGCTTAACCGGAAGCCATAAGAATGATGAACCTGAACGAGGGGGAGGAACAGAAGGAAGAGCAAGACAGAAGGAGGAGCCATTAGTTTCAGAAATAATAGAATTGGAGACTTCTAAAGGTTCCACAAGTAAAGAACTGGGTACCAGAGAAGTAGATAAGATGTTTGTTCCAGAGTGTCGGAGTCTTGATCATGCAGATTCTATGGGACTGATACACATCAGTTACAGAGCAAGATGCCTGATCAACTGGCTAGTGAATGCATTACTGAAGCTCCAGCATCCTCATTCTGACAACGGGCTTCCCCTTGTCAGAATCTATGGTCCAAAGATAAAACTTGAGAGAGGAGCAGCAGTGTCATTCAATATATTTGATTGGAAAGGAGAAAAAGTTGAACCCGTCCTAGTACAGAAACTTGCAGATAGAAGCAATATATCACTAAGCTATGGATTCTTACAGAATATGTGGTTTTCCGACCAGTATGAAGAAGAAAAGGAGAGAGTGTTAGAGAAGAGAACCGTCAATGAAGAAGCAGGCATGCTAGGAAGAAAGGGCAAAGAAAAAATTGAACTGGGCATAACTGTTGTTACAGCTGCCCTTGGGTTCCTGAGCAATTTTGAAGACATTTACAGACTCTTGGCCTTTGTTGCTAAGTTCTTGGATGCAGACTTTGTGGAGAAGGAGAGATGGAGATTCGTGGCTCTCGATCAAAGTATAGTTGAAGTTTAGTCAACTTATTCATTTATTCTTTCAGATTATTTGGCTGCATAACGAGTCGTGTGCATAGCGTAGTTGCAGTCTCAGAATAATCAAAGAAAAACAGAATAAGAACGCCCAATATTAATTTATTGTAACATCACCACCTGCCTACCATCTACTATGAATTATTCAGATACAGGACACACAACACAACAAAAGAGGTAGTTCTAACATAAATATGCAGAAAGATTGTTGTGAAAATTGTTCTACCATTGGAAGTATACCAACAAAAATAGTTCTACTTCGACATTTTCTCCCTTCTGGAACTAGTCATTGTCCCCCAATCCTGAATTCTCTGTGATATCAATTTCATTTTATTTCTATAATTCAATCTAATGGAAATCAGAAGCAGCATATTGAGATGAGAAGATAGAAAACTTTATCAACAAAACAATATGTAGATCGTCTCAACATTTCATTAGACTTGCTGATACAAATACAATGACTAAAAATTAGTAAACTTTACAGCCAATCCGACGCTATTTAATCATGAAATATTGCTTCGAGATTATAACTTTTTTGCACTTATACTGTCTCAAAGACCAAACGATAGTACACTAGATATGATAACTGCATTATCACAGGAAATATGTTACACCCCTTAGATATTATCCACCGTGTAGTGTAGAAATAAATACTATGACATCCTTCTCCTCCAGCGTAGTATCAAGTTGTCCGCTTAACTCCCAATCACAATCATTTATTAGGACCAAAACACCAGGTCTCCTGCACACGTTGGCAAATCAAATAAGCAAACTGCCAATGACCAAAAAAAAAAGACTCACATAGCAAAAAGGAAATGAAAGAAAATGCTAATCATGAAATCACCACATCATTGATTTAGAAGAATAGAGACTACAAAATGAGTGAAAGAAAATGTAGCAATTATTTGAACTCACACAGAATCACCCTTCATGAACATTTCAGGCCTCTCCTTGATCACGTTGGTACGCACCCAAGAAAGCAAGTCCCTCATGGTTAACTGATCAAAAAATGAACAATAAGAAATTATAGAATATTGAAAATGAAAAGCATAATTCACACAATTTTTTTCACATTTCTATTTCAAAATATTCATTATTCACCTTATCTTTACCAGCTTGAGGGTCAACTTTAACATTATGGATCTTCACAGACTGACAAAGAAGCTCCAATCCTCCACTGCATCAAATGAAACCATTATAACAATGATGCAAAATCAAATGAGAAACATTACATAGAAGATGATGATGAAGGAAGGTACCACACGCACAAGCATGGAGATTTTGTGAAGCAAAACTCTTAATACAGTAGGAAAGTAATAGAGAGAGCAGGTTTGATATATTTTGCTCTCTTCTCAACAAAACACACACACACACACACACACACAAAAAAAAAAAGGATATTATGTTCAGCCTCACTTCTCAATTCCAAAAGCTCTCAAATTTAACAAACTTTAAGACTTACGAAACATGCTTGAAACAGTCTACAGAAACTGAAACTATGCATATGAACTTCCTCATTCTTACATGAGATAGCATCAACTCCTTAATTTTTATTTTATTTTTTTTCCTTTTCCACAAAGACATGGATTTTTTTACTTCATACTGTGATTGCTGACTTAAATGATGAAAAATATATTTATTGAGATGGCATGATAGTTGAATAATAAAAATACACATTTTGAGAAAGTGTTCTTCAGAGAGAAACATGAGGAAGAGAAATTTACCCAAATTCAAGTGTTAATTGCATTTCTACTTCTCTTCCCAACCTTTGCTTCCCTTTTGATCTTTATCTGCGAAAGACTGCCCAAATGTTGCACAGTGCCAGACCTAGCGCATGAAAACATATCATAAAAAATAAAAATAATAAAAATAAAAAATCCCCACAAGGGCAATGTTTCGAATGTTCAGATTCTTGGAAGTCACTAGATCCAAGCCAGTGTGAGTGTGTAAGATTAATTCATTGGGGAGATATATTTGAGCCTTTCTAATTTTAAACAAGTATTACAGTATTTCCTAAATTAGTTAGGGAAAAAAAAAAAAAAAAACTCCACCACGGCAAATAGTTTAAAGGAAGATGTTAATCTAACTGTTGCAATGGCCCTTTTTTATACAACTGCAGCACCTCCAACCATTAAATGAAAGAGTGTTACGCATCTCAATGTGAGTAATGAATCATCCAACAGTTGTGAGTAATGCAGTTGCAATTTGATTATTATTGCCCTAGTTTAACATAATTTTCATAAACAGTGAAAAGAATGGCAGACATGACAATATCTTAGGCCCATTTGCTAGCTCTTCTCTCCTGGCTCAATCTCCGGCTTAAAGAAGCAGAAAATATATTAGTCGATGTTGCTTAGCTTTCACAGTGATTCTAGCTTTGAGAACACAGTTATCTAATGTGAGAAAGAAAATTATAGGTTAATTCTCAATGATCTGCTCTTGAAGTACTAAATCATAGATATACATCTAGAAAGTTTCAATTATTCTCAATTCCATCTCACCATAGGCCCCAGGATGCTAAGTTCACCATAAATAGTTTCTTTAAGCAAGGTTGATCGGGTGAAAGAATTCAACTTATATTGATCGGGCATTTCAATTAGATTTCTACAAAATCTGTGTTCCTAAGGTAGAGCTGTAAAGGCATATTATCATCATAATCCAAAGTTCATCACAAAGCATTTACGGGTCGAGCATACTTGAATTATGCTTATATGCTAAGTTCATATCCTTGGGTTTCAACAAAAGTTACTTTAGTAAATCATTTGAAATTAGCACGAATATATACAAAAGCCATAAGATTGCTACCCATTGTTTCTAAGGAACGGCTTCACAGTCATCTAACCACTTAGACCAATTAAGTTCATGTTTCTTGCCAATGTTATAAAAATAACCCAAACAGCTTCAAAAAAAAAATAAAAAATAAAAATTGAAAATTCAAGCAGCTTCTTCGGACATCAAGGAATCACGTTGAGAACTTAAAAAGTGAACACCAATACCGCTTTGAAATCGTCCGCCCTGCATCCACCCCGGGAGTATATATACTTCAACAAAAATCACACGGGGTGGATTGATACAACAGAAACCTCTGTAAAATGCCCACCCGTAACCCAGCGGATAAAGTTCATTTAAGCAATGGGTCCTTTTTGCCAAATCAAACTCCGCTTTGTATTAACTCCTTTGAAAAATTAAAATAAGCAATACAAGATGTCTGAACTAATGCGAAATTAGTTTATGAACATAAAACCTACGTTTGAATTTGAAGACGAAGCTTCAGATTAAGGCCACATGAACTTCAGAAAGCCTTAATATATCGAGAAGGAATGTACCTTTTGTCGCCTATGCAGCGTACTGCTTCCGACTACAGAGTAAGACGCCCGGCGAATTTCAATACGTTATCTTCTGGAGAGAACGACGATAGCGAGCTCGAACAACTACTAGGAAAGAACCGTAAGTAACAGGAAGCTAGGGTTCATTCACATAGCTAGGGAGGACGATTGTAAAATGCCAGCTTGGGAAAGTCATTCTACTCTAAATAAAATATAAAAATAATAAAAATTGTTAGTCATACTGTTGAAAAAATATATATTTTTCAAAAAATAAAATTTTAGCATCTCTAATCCAATGCATAAAAAATAAAAATGACATGTCCGGAGTTAGAAAACCAACCAATGCCATCTTTTAAAATAGTGACAGTTCGTGATATAATACAATAATTCAACTTAAATATAATACATAATTAATAGGTTTAAATTTAATATAATTTAATAGACTAAACTTTATATTATAAACAGGTTAAATTATTAAATCATAAAATGACTTATTTAATATAATTATAATTTAGTTAAAAACATATTATTAATATATTAATTTTAATTTTAATTTATTTACTAATATGTCAAATGACATAATTTTTTATTGTCAAAAAAAGATTAATTTAATTTATTTTTAATAAAATATTTATATTTTATACTTTTATTATATTTTTGTAAAAAACTATTTAAAAATATGTTACAATAAATTATATAATTAAACGTATTAAATTAAATATGATACAAATATAATAAAATTAATAAACAAGTTAAATTTTAGTTTACATATCATAACACAATTAATAAATGAATTAAATTTTTATTTATAATATATAAATAATCTTTATTTATGATATAACTAAAGTAACTTTGAATTAGAGTGAATGCTTACCAGGATTATAAAAATATTTTTAAAAATATTTTTATATTGGGTGTCTCAAATAGGCTTTTTTTTTTATATTTGTATTTAAATTTTTCGTTAATTGAAATCAAACTCAATGTATGCCATCCGATTATATATGGTCATCCTATTGATAGTCTCTTTTTTTTTTCACCTCAAACAATGAACCACGATAATTATATTAGAGAAGTATTTCTTAAATTGACTTATATTTGGGTTATATAACATGTAATTTTTATAATTAATAATCCTACTAAGTATGTTTTAAATTTTTAATCATGTAAATACTTGCTTGACCTTTGAAATTATTTATTTAGTTTTAGTTTTACTATATTTATAACTAAAATAAATTGATTAGCAATTAGATTGAATTTAATAGCAATATTATTAAATTTCATATCTTTTTTTTTATAAATAAACATTAAATAAGTGCTAGTTTAGTAATGCAAAATTAACAAGTTACCACAATGTACATTCAAATCCTTTTGTTTCACTATGTTTAATTGTAGGGAAAAGTTTAATTTTTTATCAAAAAAATTTCAAGAAAATATTATTAAATAATTTTCACGCATGTTTGATTACATTTTTAAAAAAGTAACTTTTATATTTTCAGTAACTTATCAAATTTTACTCATTAAATTTTAAATTTTCCATAAGAAAATATCAATTTTCTGTTATAATAGATAGCGAAAAAAGCAAAAAAAAAAAAAAAAAAGTCAAATTTAAGAAAAATTTAAGTTGTCAAACATAAAAATGTCTTTTTCTTAATAAAATATATATGTTTCTTGAAAATATTCATTTTTCCTTGCTATCAAACAGGGTATACCAAAATGATTGAAAAAACAATCAAAAAGTAAAAGTAGAGGTTGTTAATTAATCATTTTTTGTCCATTGATTTGTCAGTAAATAACTAATAATAAATTTATCTTTTAGCATAATAATAACAACAACGGCAGCAATGATAATAATAGTTAACATTGTAAAATAAAACTTTGTAACTAATATTTATTTTCTCGTTACTCACTATGTTTTATTAATGGCTAAGTCAATACTTAATACTTACATTCATATATATATATATATATATATATATATATATAAACATTTTTATAGTTAAAATAAAATACATTATAAATAATAAAAATTAGGAATAATTATACTGAGAAAACGCATTTTTTCTTTATAAATTTTGAATGTTTATTTTTGGAGATTTAACCAACCAAATACTTCTTTTTTATTTTCTAGTTTTCGTGTATTAAAATTTATATCTCAATTACAAACAGATAGAACCTTTTTTTCATAAAGTATCAAATTTAATTTAATCCTAATATAAAGGTTGCAAATTGATAATGTGGGAAACATAAGAGTAAGAACATCTCCAACGCAACCATGAACTAAAAAAAAAAAAAAAAAAAAAAAAAAAAACATGTGTCATATAAGATAAATAAATATTACACCAAAAAATATTTATTCAATTGAACCATTTATTTTTACAATGAAATGATATGGAAAAGAAAAATATAGAGGTCATGGCAGATGGCATATAAGATAATTTATTTTTTTAACTTATAAAAAAATATAACAGGCACAAAATTTAATATTATTTAAAATAAGAGCAATTCATATTGCATTAAATTTCTTTTTATTTCATTACTATCAAGTGCTTCTTCTACATTGATTATGTGATACATTTTTAATAGTTAAATTCTATTTCTTACATTAGAAATGCTCTTATAATAATATTCAAATATATGCATAGATGTATAAATAACACAAAAAACATATTTGTCACAAAAAAGGGTAGTATATAGCTCATGGGAACAGGGAGGGAACTCCTGTGCTTACGTGATTATTGGTGGCAACTCGGCCCGACACCCATGGGCCCGATCCCCGTATTATGGGCCTTCTCGCTAAGTGTGAGCGACGACCCTACTCCCCTCCAACCATTCACCTAGGCCCTTAAATTAAAGAAAATCAGAAAAAATATCAGAAAAACTAACTTAATAACATAATTTTATGCTTCTTTTTTATTTAATTATGCATATATCATATATTATTAATTATTATCAAAAATATTGGAACTAGACCAGCAGGGATGGCATCTTTGTCGCAAATGTAGGAACCAAAGCAACAATGACAACTCTACTTCCTGTCTTCACCAGCTGCAAAACCAAAGGTAGGTTCTTATTTTGTCATGTTTGAATTCATTGGCCATCGAACAACAATTTTGAACCTGAAGCTTCTCGGTCCCAATGCTGAAATCCCATCTCTCCAAACCTCAAAAGTTGCTTTGGTCATTATCACTAGAACAACGCTCTACAACTTCCTTACTTGCAGACATTTTGCAAAAACCAAGAAGATCAAAAGCTTCTTCTTGCAAATTGCTAAAGAATAAATCGCAAATCGCAGTACCTAATAATCTTAGATCTCAAATCTAAAATCACAAATTTGAGAAATTGCAAAACTCTAAGACCAACGCAGATCTAAGATTGATGCAAATGACGGAGAAAAAGCAATGAAAAGAATATGAGCAATCGCATGGGAGAAGTTGGTTTGGTGGTCACTCTCATGGCGATCCAAAGCAAAAATTGATGTTCTCGAGCACACAGATCATGGTAGCAACACAATGACTATGGCGAGAACTAGCAGCACCTGCACCATGAGCAAAATTGCACTTGAACCACTAAACAGCGGTGGCACACCACGGATAGTAGGAGCAAAGCATCACGAACAGCGGATGGTGAACGAACATAGTAAATCTGCGATCTACACACAGAGCAACGAACATAGCACAAAAAACACGAACGAGGAATGGTGAACACTAAATAACTAGTTTTGTCTGTTCTGTGCTTCCTTTTATTGCTGCCAATTGCTCGCTATCTCCTGCTTCCTTTTTGTTTCAATTGAAATTTTCTTTCAGTTTTCACTGAAATCATAAAAACGAAGAAGAAGATGAATAGTGAAGGTTTTTGCAACTGCAAAAATAATAGAAACGAAGAAGAAAATCATTAGTAAAAATCAGTATACCATAACACTATATACCAATTGCATACCAATTTTTTCAGTACTGTATACCAGTGTTTCTAACACTGTATACCAATTTTTTAGCACTATATACCACCTTTTTTTTTAAGTATTGTATACCAATTTTTCAGCACTATATACCAGTTTTTCTAGCACTGTATACCAAATTTTCTAGCATTGTATACCAAGTGTGTAAGGCAACTGTATACTAATTATATATGAATGTTATACTATTATATTTAAACTAAATATTATATCAATGTTACACCGACAATATACCAATAGTTGTTAATCAATGATTTTCAATATTTTTGCTATTAAGTTTCACATCTTTTATATAATGGAAAAGGATAGTATTTTAGTAATTATTTCTATTTTTTGTACAAAAATGTGTTTTTTTCCTTTTAGTTAAGCTTATATTTTGAAAATTTAAGTATAAAAGTGATTGTTAAAATTTTATTCAAATATGTTATAATTTATAAAGAAACTAATATTCAAAATTATTTTTAAGTAATTTCATAATAAATTAATAAATTCAGTATTATATTAAATATATATATATATATATATATATATATATATATATATATATATATATATATATATATATTTTTAGAGTCAAATGCTAAATTTTAAGATAGTAAATTGTTAATAGTTGATCTGATTATTTCAATGGTGATTATTTTAATAGTTAGACGCATAAGTTATTTTTATAAATATCAAAATTTAGACTTTAAACTGATTAGTTAAGTTATATCACATTTTTGAATCAATAGAAAACACAACCAGTAAATATTAATGACCGTTGAATTTTTTAACTCTAATCAATTAATTTAATACAAAGTATAATTATTTAAATAATTAATCAGGTAATCATAATAATAATTTAAAGCAATTTGACAATTTAATTTGTACTCTTACAAGCAAAAGAAATAAATAAATAATTATACTGAAAATATTACAAAATGTAATAAGGTCATGACTCGGATACTCAATTATTTGTAATCTCTCAGTATATAATTCAATATTTTTTTATTTTCTCACACATTATTTTTAATAAACATTGAACATATTTTTTAACATTATTTAAGTGCTAAAATTAAAAATATAATACAATCTAAATTAAACTAACATATTTTTTTATTTTAATTATATTTAAATTATAATATTATTTTTAGTTTGAGTCAATGACAACTATATAGGCAAATAGTGTAGACTTAATAACAGTACCATAAAAAAAATAATTTATTAATAGAGTGAGGGATAAGTAATTTAATTTATTTACAGAAAGGTTATAAATGTTTGAAATGACGTTCTTCAAGGGGTATCTGAATCAAATCATAATAATGAATAAATAAACTAGAATCAAGGGCAGAAACTGTGCCAACGTTTTTCAGAATAATGAAGGCATCCAAAATTCTATGCCCACCGAATCTGTCAACTTCGTCGCTGAAACCAACTTGTACGAAAAATACAGCTGCGAGGTTCACACGCTGCATCAAACTTAGCAATCTTGTCGTCCGATGCACCTCGGTATCCGTTTTTGACAAAGCCAAACGGACCGAATGGCTGTTATATGATAGGCTCAATAATAAATTATAATTAGTAAATTAACTGATGTAATTAATTTTAAAAATACAATAATATTATTTTTAATTATTAAATATTTTAATTTTATATTTAATTAATAATTAAAAGTATTATAATTATCCAAAAAAGGAAGTGTTACAAATAATAATATTGAAATATTATATGTCATTTGTAACCTCTTAACATTTAATATTATATAGCCTCTAAATTTTATAATTTTTAAATTAATAAGATTATTTAAATATTATCATTATGATTGATGTAACTCCCTATTTTAAAAATTTATATAAGTGGGTTGTGAGTCTCATAGAAATTATCAACAAAGAAAACAATTATCTTTTAAAATTATTTCTTCCCTATACTGTTCTTGAATTTTTTTCTTCTTCTTTTGAAAAAATTTTTGCATTTTCTAATAAGTTCTAGTTTGATTTTTAACATTATATAGCACGATTTCGCACTTCAAGATCAACTTTGAAGACACAAGAGTTTGAAAAGAATAAGATTAAAGGAATACTTTTATTTTACGATTGA
>JAJIYU010011784.1:0-15017 GCA_030144865.1 Tinospora cordifolia
CTCATCCACTATTCCCAACAGCGTGGCCTTCCATGATGATTTATTGTGCTGACTGTTCCTCGTCCTATGCGTTAGGCTCTCTTCCCGTGCGTCTTTCTTCTGGAAACTGTTCCTTTGATCTTCCTTCTCCCCTAGGACTCTTCCTCGGGTCCGGAGTTGTCTTCCTTTTCCATTTCTTTCTCCTTCACGATATGTTTTCCTTCTTGCTTCCTCATCCTCCGATGTCCAGGTATGTCTGGTACTCCTCCACCGCCGGGGGCGTTCCTCCTGGTGGTATCTCTCTTCCCGACGGTATCTCGCTTTTCCGGCTTCTCTTGCCATCAGTCGGCTGACCGAGACACTTCTTGAAGCAAAATTCCTAAAGTCACTGGCCAATTGTGCTGGATACAAAAGAGGTCAAATGGGGTCCGACCCCATTTAGATTTGAAAACTCTTGGTTACATCAGAAAGACTTTCAAAAGATGATAAAAAGAGAATGGAATGCAGACAGGTGCATGGGCTGGGCAGGATACAAACTTATGAAGAAGCTTCAGAATCTGAAAGGAGTCCTGCGATCATGGGATAAAGGAAAGGAGACAGAGGAAATGTCTAGAAAAATCGAATTAATGGAAGCCCTGAGGAAGACTGATAGGAAGTTGGAGAATGAAGATAGAGAAGACATTCTTGATGAAAGGAAAAAGCTGATAGAGGAGATCCATACAGTAGATTGTAAATTTGAAAGGAAGAGCTGACAAAGAGCAAAAATAGAATGGGCCAAAGAGGGGATGTCAACTCCAAGTATTTCCATAGGATTCTATCCCTTAGGAAGGCGATGGCTATTATCAGTAGGATGGAGGATAAGGAAGGCAATCAGGTGGAAAAAGGGGAGAAGATTCAAAGTATTATTCTAGATTACTTTGAATATATCTTTAGAGAGAAATCTGATAGGAAGTGGGGAATAGAAGGTTTGCAGTGGCAGGAAATCTCAGAAGAAGACAGAAGGTGGCAAATTCAGTCTTCAACTTTGAAGGGAGTAAGGCCCCAGGTTCGGATGGATTCACTATGGCCTTTTTCGAAAAAAACTAGGAAATGGTGAAGCAAGATGTGGTTAACTGTCTCCAAGAGTTCCATAGAGATGGCATAATCAATAGGAAAGTGAATGAGACGTACATATGCCTTATTCCCAAAAAGCATAATGCTTGAGAGTTGAGGAATTTAGGAAAATAAGTCTCACGACAAGCATTTACAAAATCATTGCAAAGACATTAGCTAACCAGCTAAGAATGGTCCTTCACAAAACTGTAAGCAAAAATCAGATGGCCTTTGTTCGAAATAGGCAAATCATGGATGCAATTTTGATTGCAAATGAAATAGTGGAGAACTATACGATTAATGGCAAGGAAGGCTTGATGATGAAGGTGAATTTTGCTAAAGCCTATGATTCCGTGAGATGTAGTTTCCTCGATTTCGTTCTTAAACAAAAAGGTTTTGTTGAAAAGTGGAGGGTATGGATCCAAGGGTGCTTGAAAACAGTGAACTATTCAGTTTTCATAAATGGAAGACTTAGAGGAAAATTTAATGGCTATAGGGATCTTCGTCAAGGAGATCCCCTCTCGCCCTTTCTCTACACCTTGGTGGCAGACACTCTTTCCATAATTCTTTTCAAGGCTGTGGAACTTGGAAGAATGGAAGGCATGAGAGTGAGAAAAGACAAATTTCAGATTACCTACCTGTTGTTTGCAGATGATTGTATTATTTTCATGAAGAATAGTAAGGAGGAGATCAAGATGGTCAAGGAGGCTTTGCGTGCCTTCAGCTTCTTAGCCGGTCTGAAAATCAATGGTAGGAAAAGCCAACTTCTAGGCATTAATACAGAGAAGGAAGTGGTGGAAAGGGAGGCCCATGCCTTAGAGGTTTCTCCCGGAGAATGACCTATACATTACTTGGGAGTGCCTCTAGGAGGGAATCCCAACAGAATAGAGTTTTGGAATCATATGATTCAAAAAATAAAAAACAGGGCAGCTGGGTGGAAGATGAGCTTTCTATCAAGAGGAGGAAGATTGCTTTTATTGAGGACAATCCTAGAAGCCCTCCCTACTTATTTCTTATCAGTTTTCAAAATGCCGAAAATAGTGGCAAAAATCATTGAGAGTCACATGAGGTTTTTCCTTTGGAAGGAGGATGAGAATAAGAGCCAAAACCTAGTGAAGTGGGATCAAGTGTGCAAGAAATTCCGCAAGGAGGGTTTGGAGTGGGAGGTATGATCTAAAGAAACATTGCTTTGAGGGATAAATGGTTGTGGAGGATGTATGACAAGCCGGATGCTATGTGGGCTAGAGTTATTAAGAGCATTCATGACTCAAAAATGTTTGGGAAAGAGGCTGGCCTGAATAAAAGAAGCAGTCATAGGGCTCCTTGGAAGGATATTTTCAGCATTTATGACAAGGTAAAGGAAAACATTGTTTGGAGAGTAGGGAAAGGTGACAAAGTGGACTTTGGGGGTGAGAAGTGGTGCGGTTCAGAAATTCTAAAGCAAAAATTCCCCAATGCTTTTAGACTTTCTGATATGAAGGAAGATCCGATAACTAGCTTTAGATCTAGAAACACTACAGATAACAGAGGGTTTTGAGGGCGGAACCTACATATAAGCAGGAGCATAGGAGAAGGAAGTGTTCAAGAAATCAGTGAACTGATGGACATGCTGCAAAATTTTAATCAAGAGGAAGACAGTAGTGAAGACTAGCCAATGTGGATGGGTGAAGGTTCCAAAAAATTTTCAATTAGATCCTTTTTGAACTAGCTTAGTGATAGGAGGACAAATCATCAAATTTTGCCGGTGGATTTCATATGGAATACAAAAGTTCCAAGAAAAACAAAACTGTTAGCTTGGTTACTTAGTGGAATAGGTTAAACACAACAGAGAACATTCAAAGGAAGTATGCTGATTATAACCTTAACCCATCCATATGTTTATTGTGCAGGGATAGTTCGGAGCCAAGTGCCCATATTTTTGGTCCTTGTAAGATGATCTACCAACTTTGGAGTAGATGGTCTCAACACTAGGGGTGTTCGTGGGTTGGGTTGGGTCGGGTTTGGGGTAAACCCGCAACCCAACCCAAACAGTTCGGGTTGGAAAAGTTGAAACCCAACCCAACCCAATCTACGGCTAAACCCAACCCAATCCAAATGGTTCGGGTTCGGTTCGGTTTGGGTTGGGTTATCGGGTTGAATTTCAAAATTTTTACAAGTTGTTTATTTAAAAATAACATTCCTTGCCTATGTATAGGTGAGCATATTATAAATGAAGAAGAAGCAATATAAAGAGAATGAACTACAAGCTGTGAGACTAAACTAGAAAAATTACAAGAAATGAGAAGAACATTAGCAAAAATTCAAATAGGAAGATGAGGATTTGAAAATAAACAAGAAGAATTATTAGATAGAACAAATTTGAAACAGGTGAAGAATATTGATTTATAATAAATTGAACAATAGTAGGAATACCATAAATATATTACATATGACTAAGCAATAGGCAAAGTAATAAATAAAGAATGATGTTTAATGCATCAATCTAATACAAAACGAGTACAAAGAACCCTTTTATCAAATATATAATGGTTAATGCATCAATCTTATACAAAAACTTGAATAACATGTTTATGCTTTCTTTCCAAGCAATAAAATTCATCATCTCCTTAAATCATATTTATTTTAAAACCAAAATCAATTGCACAAAACCTAGGGTATTTTTCGGTTTGGGTCGGGTCATGTTCGGGTTATGGGGGTTAAACCCACAACCCAACCCAAACCGTTCGGGTTGAGCATTTTAAAACCCAACCCAACTCAAATATAGTTGAAAACCCAACCCAAACCAACCCAAAAGGTTCGGGTTGGTCGGTTCGGTCGGGTTAATTGGGTTGATGAACACCCCTACTCAACACTATGAAGATTTTGATCCTCCCACGCCTCATGATCTTTTCAGAATTTCGCACAACATAACTCAAAAAAGGTTGTAGCAATACTGGAAGATCATTATATGTGTAGTTTGGTATACAGTATGGGAAGAAAGGAATAAAAAACTCTTTTTGGATAGGTTTACATTGGATATAGTTATTTGGGAACGTTCCAATGTACTTTTTTCTACTTGGGTCTCTTGTACTAAGTTAGGAAAAGGATACAGTTTTGGGGATTGGCTATGTCAAGGAGCAAAAATCTTGCATAGTCTGTATTTTTGATGTATATAGGGCCTTGATATATCATAAGACTATTTTTATTAGCTTTTAATACATTAGAACTATGCAAAAACTTCAGAATCTCAAAATGGAGCTGTGAAAGTGGAGTCGACATCAAATGGAAGAGGAAGGGGTCAAGCTTGCCAACTTGATAAGTAACCTTCAAAAGCTGGATAAGCAGATTGAAAAGGAGGATAATCCTGAGTTATGGGAGGAAAGGAAAAAGCTTTTGGGAGAAATCTTACAGCTTGAATGTAAGCAAGAAAGGAAAACAAGACAAAAAGCCAAGATACAATGGGCTAAAGAAGGAGATGTAAACTCCAAATTTTTTTCACGGGATTTTATCCATTAGAAAAGCCAGTGCAGCAATTACCAAATTGGAGGACAAAGAAGGTAATTTGGTGGAATCAGACGATTAGATTCAAGAAATGGTAATTGATTATTTTTCCAACCTGTTCAAGGAACAGAATAACGTTAATTGGGGGGTCAATGGATTGGACTGGCAGAGAATTTCAGAAGAGGACAGAAGATGGTTAGAAAGGGATTTTGAAGAAGTTGAAATAAGGGAAGCTGTGTTTAGTTGTTATGGCGTTAAAGCCCCCGGTCCGGATGGATTTACTATGACCTTTTTCCAAAAATCATGGGATATTATTAACATGATATTATCCAATGCATGAAATGCAGTGGTTAATAGGAAAGTCAATGAAACATATATATGTCTGTTACCCAAGAAGATAAATGCCACAAGAGTTGAAGACTATAGGCCGATAAGCCTCACTACGAGTTTGTACAAGATCATAGCCAAGACATTGGCCAATCGTTTGAGAATTGTCCTCCCCAAAACAGTTAGTGAGTATCAAATGGCTTTTGTTAGAGACAAGAAGATTACTGATGCCATCCTCATAGCTAACGAGGTGGTTGAAGAACACAGGGTGCATAAAAAGGAAGGTCTGCTGCTGAAAATAGACCTAGCCAAAGCATATGATTTTGTCAAACGGACCTTCTTGGATTTTGTTATGAGCCAGAAGGGTTTTGGTGAGCGTTGGCGGAGATGGATAATGGCCTGCCTGCCCTCAGTTAATTATTCAGTTTTCATCAATGGCAGACCCTGCGGTAAATTCAATGGTACTTGAGGATTAAGGCAAGGTGACCCCCTTTCCCCATTTCTGTTCACTGTTATAGCTGATACTCTAACAAGACTCATTGAAAAGGCGAGACAAGTGGGAAAGATCTCTGGAATGAAAATTGGCATAGAGAACATTGTCCTCACCCATATTCCCTTTGCGGATGATTGTCTCTTTTTCACACCCCACAAGGAGTTGATGGAGATGATGAATATTCTGGACACTTTCAGCTTCCTTACAGGGATGAAAATGAATGGAAAGAAAAGCAATTTACTGGGAATCAATATAAATCCTCAAGTAGTAGAATCTTTGGCTAAAGAGATGGAAGTCTCAAAAGTCACATGGCCTATCCAATATTTAGGAATGCCTCTGGGAGGCAATCCAAATAAATCTACATTCTGGGAGCCAATTCTATCTAAAATAAGGAAGAGAACAGCAAGATGGAAATGCAGCTATCTTTCGAGAGGGGGTAGACTGTTATTGCTAAAGTCTATCCTAGAAGCTTTACCCACATATTATATGTCTATCTTTAGAATACCAAAGAAGATTGCTGATGAGATGGAAAAACAGATGAGGAATTTCCCATGGAAGGCTGAAGAGGATGTTAAAGGCAAAAATATGGTTAGTTGGAAGCAAGTGTGCAAAGATATTTCAAAAGGAGGGTTGGGCATAGGGAGATTGAGGAAGATAAATAAGGCCTTAAAGGGGAAGTGGTTGTGGAGAATGATGGCACAACCAACAGCCTTATGGGCTAGAATAGTCAAAAGTATTCATGGACAAAAGCACTTTGGAAGAGAAGCAGGCATATGTAGGATATGCAGCCACAGGTCCCTATGGAAGGACATTCATCGGTTATACACTGAAATCAGACCCCACATTATATGGAAAGTAGGTAAAGGGGATAATGTTCTGTTTTGAGAAGACATATGGAGTGGGAAGGATAAATACCCAAATATTTTCAGACTGTCTAACGGGAAAGAAGGAACAGTCGCCGAGTTCCTAACCAAATCAGCTACAATGGATTCTAATCAATGGGCTTGGAACTTACATATCAGTAGCAACATCGGGGAATTAGTTGATTTTTTTCCTTTGCTGCTGAAAAAGAATAAAGAAAGACTCATGGTAACCCTTCAAGTCGACGAAATTAGTAATATTATCCGTAAACGTATTGAGCAATACAATAGAGAAGTGAAGATTGTGAATACTGGCACCGTACTTCAAGTAGGCGACGACATTGCTCGTATTCACGGTCTTGATGAAGTAATGGCGGGCGAATTAGTAGAATTTGAAGAGGGTACAATAGGCATTGCTCTGAATTTAGAATAAAAAAATGTTGGTGTTGTATTAATGGGCGATGGTTTGATGATCCAAGAGGGAAGTTCTGTAAAAGCAATAGGAAGAATTGCTCAGATACCAGTGAGCGAAGCCTATTTGGGTCGTGTTATAAATGCTTTGGCTAAACCCATTGATGGTCGAGGTGAAATTTCAACTTCTGAATCTCGGTTAATTGAATTTCCTGCGCCAGGTATTATTTCGAGACGTTCCGTATATGAGCCTTTGCAAACGAGGCTTATTGCTATTGATTCGATGATCCCTATAGGACGAGGTCAACGCGAATTAATTATTTGGACGAAGTTAGTGACATTTTGAGTCTCTTACACAGTTTTTAGATTCAGCAGACAGAAACCGAAGACAAGCCTACATGGACTCTTGAGCAAAATCGCCAGTTTTCTGTGAAATCATTCAAAGACAGCCTCAGTGTGCCAGAATAGAACGGAGTTTATATTTCAACTGAATTTATTTGGAGCATCAAGGCTCCTATGAAAGCCAAAATGCTAATTTGGCTTGTGAGCTTAAATAAGCTCAAAACTGTAGATAACATTTAGAAGAGGCAACGACAGCTCTATCTTAATCCAAATATGTGTCTCTTATGCAGGAACAGCGGGGAGTCGATTACTCATATTTTTGAAGAGTGTCAACTGTTGAAGAATATGTGGAATCAATGGAGCAATCATCATGAAGCAATTATCTCACCAACAGTTGGCCGGTTCTATCAAATTCCGGATAGCGTGGCGGTGGCAAACCTTCAGCATTATTGGAAGGTGACTTTGGCAGCTATTTGGTACAGCTTATAGGAAGAGAGGAATAGTCGGTTCTTTTTGGAGAAGTATAAAAATATCAGCCAGCTTCGGGAGAGATCCAATATACTCTTTGCCACATGGATCTCTACATCTAGTTTAGGAAAGGGTTACAAATTTTGTGATTGGCTTTGTAATGGTGACAAAATTTTGCAATCTTTGTAAATTTGTCGGATATCTCATCCGGTTGTAACTCTTTCTATATTAATATAATAAAGTTTCTGTTTCAAAAAAAAAAATACAATAGTCTCCTTTCAAAAAAAAAAAAAAAAAAGAATAGTAGTAGACAAAAGAAAATAAGAAATAAAAATAATGATTCTCTCTTCCTAGTTCCCACCACTAATTAGGAAACCCCCAAAACTAAATAAAAGAAACTCAAGTTTATGAATTTGCAAATTGAGCAAAAAAAGTATCCTCTAAATAAATAAATAAATAAAAAGAAATTGCAAATTGAACTATTGCTAAAATCTAAGAGAACATCCAACATTAACTTGACTAACAAATAAACTTAAAATGACACCTTCTAAATATGATCAGCAAGACTTGAAGCACTACTTGGATTAGGAAAGTAAAATTGTCCTATATCATTGTTCAAAAAATGGATGATTTTGACATTGGTTTTTCCATTTTACATATTCATCAATGTTTATTTATTTATTTTTATTCTCTATCAAAACTTTCATGTTTGTAACAATAATTACAATTAGAACTTGCTATGAGCCTAAACTAACACTCACCAAAAGGGGTTACTTGTGATTTGTTTAGGGAAAACATCACGATTGAAGTTGTTACATGGGTTTTGGTTTTGTTTTTGAATAATGGGGTCTCAAATCTCTAGGTGGGTCTTGGTGCATGTGAGGTGCTGTAGTGCTCACCTGATAGCCAGACGGGAAAGTGATGTGGGCTTGACAGAAGAGACATGTGGCAGGTGACAAATGGAGGGTGTAGCCAAACAGGGGACGAATATTAGAGGTATGAAAGGAACATTGTCAGAATTAGAAGGAGACAAGTTGGGCTAGGCCCAAGGATCCATGAAAAGTAAAGGGAAGGAGAAGATGGGTGTGGGGGAGAGGGCCCACGAAAAGGGGAAGATGGCTAATGACAAATGGGCACATGAAAAGGAAAAAGGGGATTTCACACAAATGGTGGGCTAAGACATTGGAGCCCAAGATCTCTAAATTAGTACATAGAAACCAGAGAAGAGGGGTTCGCAATATCTTCTGAGCTATAAGTCTATGTCAGACAAAAGAAGGAAGGCAAGAGGGATCTTCTAGGAGTTTTGACCCAATGGGAGGAGCATTGCCTCTTAGAGACACTGAAAAAAGTTGACAAAGAAGATGATGATGAGGAAGACTTGGACTATTGCGAGTACCTTATAAGATGGATCCCAATGAAGACATGGTTCTAGATACTTTGAGGAAAAAAGTGGAGGAGCACGAGATAGATGATAGGGAGGAGGAAGCAACACCAAAGATACAAAAGAAGGTGTAGCAAACAAAGGTATGTAACAATTATTTCCATCATCTATTTTAACATGGCTACTAGAGTCTTGGGGAGAATACATATAGCCATATCTCCTCGACCAGCAAAAGCAATCTAGTTGAGGGGGGTTCTCCAGTCCATTGCAGCCAGAATCAAAGAAGTAGGGACAGTTGGATGAAGGAAAACAATGAGCAGATGGGAGAGATTCGAATGATTTAACACAAAAATTAAATGGAAGACATACAAGAGATTCAAAAATAGGAGCAGAAGAGGTTCAAGAGATTCCTATGATCCATTGAGGCCCAATTAACTTGCATCAGCTAGGAGAGGATATGAAGATTAGGTTGATATGGGGTTGTTGTTGTGCAACATGGATTCTCACTTGGAATATTAGAGGATGTGCCTCCTCTCTGAAGATGGGGGCCATCAGGAAGACAATTTGTGCAACTAGAGCTGATATAGTCACTCTGTAGGAGACTAAAAAGATGCGCATGGACATTTTGACCGTGTCATGGTTGTTGCGAAAGAGGTTTGTCAACTGGAGTTACTTACCGACTATTGGATCGTCAAGGGGGGTGTTATTTATGTGGGATTCAAGAAAGGTGCAAGTTATGGACTACTTGGCTGGTTAGCATTCCATGTCAATCAAATTTAAGGGGCAAAACTTGGATGAATAGTGGTTTACAACATTCTATGGGCCATGTGATCATCAGGAGAGAGGATTTTCTTATATAGTTGGCATCCCTATCCTCCATGCCATAGGGCCCATGGTTTTTGGGAGGTGATTTTAATGTGGTGTGAAGAATGGAAGAACAAATTGTAACAATACTACAAGCTTGATGAGAAAGGTTGATGAGGTGATACAAGAATTGGGCCTACAAGAATCAAGGCTAAGTAATTTGCTTTTTTCTTGAAAAGACCCTAGCTATGTTGAAGTTGGATAGATTTCTGTTTAATTTCGGATGGGGAGAAGGATTTCCCTATCAAAAGGTTTGGGGCCTAGAGTGTGACACCCCGGCTCCCGGTATTCGTCTCTCTCTTTGTTGTGACGATCTGTTGTGGGGCCGCGCGGGGAGACAGTGCGCCTGTTCGTTCGTTTGGCAGGAGACGCCGTGTCATCTGATCGTTCGCCGGGAGCCGGAGGCCACGTGGTTCGATTTCCTTCCTTCTTTTTTAGTCTCATGTTTCATACCTTTCTTTTAAACAGGTTATGAAGTTAAAATTTAAAATATACAATGGCCACCAAAATAATCGTTACTTTCAGTAGAGGTGAAATTCATTAAAAATATATATGCAGCGAAATTTAATTTGTTCATAAATCCATAGTGAATTCATATTTGGCCAAGTAAAACACTTTGCAGCGGAATAACATTCCAAATCCATTTTCAAAATATGGTGTGAAGATAAAACATGGCCGAATGGGCCTAAGTTCCAAAATATTTAATTTACATGTGAAACGATTCAAGATAAAAGAGGGCACATGTCCAGTTCAGGTTAAACACTAAAGCATTATTTACAGCAAAATGGTACAACGGTAAACCCAAAGAAAACTGAATAAAACTGTGATAACCTCCCAGCGAGGTCACTATCTAAAAAGACAGCTCGTGTGCTGGCCTACTCCTATGGTGTCAATGATCACCTGTAATTAGATAAGTGGGGTGAGCTCGAGAGCCTAGTGGATCATCCTTATACATTACTAGCATTATACAAACCAGAATACAAAACATGCAATCGCTTTCATTACATTAGGTGTTTCACACAATTTCTTGTTTTGTTATCATCTAACACCGAAAGAGTCCATAACCCTCAGTATCCTCTGTGTGGTCCAGGAGCGAATCTGGGGGTAAGCCCGAGGGCCGGTTACCTTCGGGACCACAATCTAAGGATGGAAGTCTGCAGTGACTCTCCGTCCGAAGACACAATCAGTTGTCGCAGTCAGCTCGGGTAGGGACACCCATGATGACACCTAAGGCCTATCATCGTGCTAGCACGTGGATTTATTAATCTTAATTTAATGTTCTTTAGTCATACGTGTCATTCCAAGTCATATGCGATCATCAATGTAACATTTAAAGTAAAACAAACTAGATGTGTTCAGCCATTCATGGAAATCAACTCATATAAATCTCTATCTAGCATGTTATGGCACAAGCAACCATGCATCAAGGGCATACACCAAGTCAAACCCAACCAAGGTTAATCAAGCAAGTCCTAGCATGCTCCTAAACAAATCTTAAGCTAACAAACATCATGTTAAGCATTCAAAATTTGGATAAGGCTAGGGAGTAAGAAAATCACACCCACATTAGTACTCCTCAATCTTGCGCCTTGCTCCTCGTCGTGCACGCCTCAGATTATCAATTTATAGGGTTTTTAAACAATGAGAATACATGAGTCTAAGGCATTCATGGCATAACTAAAACCCTAAGGTTTGTGTTCTTGGCGCATGTGTCTCAAATGTGCCCAAAATCAAAACAAGACAAGGGAACACCGGTGCATGTTGCATTACCGCGGCAATGCGAATGCTTTGCATTGCCGCGGTCGCCGGGGTCGGCGACATGTGCTTAGCACCTCAATGCTTGGTCATTAAGTTTAAAACACGCATTAACTCAAGGAAAAACAGACTACATTTGAGAAAAGTGGTTTAAAAAGCTAAGAAAATAAGATCTCAAGAGGGTTTCGAGATTTACCTTTGCACAAGACCTTTTCCAAGCGTGCCTCAACCCGAATTCACCCTTGTTGATGTTGCTCTTGGCGAATCTGAGCTTGAAAACGGTAGAGAATGGTTTGAAGGAGCTCAAACCACCCTTAGAACTCAATATAACTCTTAAGAAATGGAATGAACAAGTTTGGTGAGAGCTAGAGAGAAAAATCAGTGATTTGCGGGAGAAAAATCCAGATCTAGGGTTTTTTGCGCATGTTCGTTTATATAGGAATCAACGAATTACCGCGGTCACTGTAGCATGACCGCGGTCACTTTGCAACTACCGCGGTCACTATGCAATTACCGCGGTGGACAGACTGATGCACGTGGTTCATTTCTGGGTTTTTTGCATGATTACCGCGGTTGCTCAGACACGGACTGCGGTCACCAGAATGTACTTCCCTGTTTCGTTTCTGGGTTTCTCCCGAAATTACCGCGGTCAGTATTGGACCGACCATGGTCACCAGAAAGATGTATTTCTCTTCGTTTTCTGGGTTTCTCCTGCAATGACCGCGGTCACCAAAATGAAATTTTGGTGTTTTAGTGTCTTTTCTTCGCCATTTCTCGTCCTTCTCGGATTGGTATCACTCTTACACTTATTTAGACTTGTAATACATGGTTTTTGGGTATTTTGGCCATCTTTTATTCTTTTACTAAGTTTGTTATTCCACTTTATCCGTTCACTAGCGACGTGGAGGTCTTATAGACTTTTGGGTATTACATAGAGAGAATCACATCAGATCATTTGATGATCATGATGGACACCATAGAGGTCAAATGAGGGCCATCACCATTCAATTTTGAGAATGAATGACCCGGAATTTGAAAATTTGTTTAGGAAAGGATGGGCTGAAATTCAAACCACGGGAGTGGAAGGCTATAAGTTTATGATCAAACTAAGAGGTCTCAAGGGGAGGATCAAATAATGGAGTTGGGCGCAGAAGCACCAAGAGAACATTAAGAGGAGGAACTTAGAAAAGGAGCTGATCAAAATGGATGAACAAATAGAGCAAGGAGGAATGGTAGAGACAGTCTTAAGAGCAAAAATAATATAATTGAGGAAATTTAGACAATGGACAACAAATTAGAAATAATGGCTAAACAAAGGGCTAAATTGAAATGAGCCAAAGAAGGAGATGTGAATTTTAAATTCTTCCATAGAATTCTCACGTTGAGGAGGTCTAGGGCCACTATCTCAAGATTGGAAAGTAAGACAAGTAGAACTATTGGGGAGGAGGAAGAGATTTATAATCTAGTTATATAGTACTTTGAAGAGCTTTTCAAGGAGCAAAGCAACAACACTTGGGGTGTGAAAGGGTTGGAATGGCAAAAAATTTTGGAGGAACAAAAATGCTATTTGGAAAGAAAGTTTGAGGAGAAAATAATAGAAGCCGTATTCAGCTATGAAGGGTGAAAAGCTCTGGGGTCGGATGGTTATACCTATGGAACGAAAATTTGATTTCACCTTAAACTTCGACCTTAAAAAATCAGAATTAATTAGAAGAGTTTGAGAAATTCGAGATAAGTTTTGTAAAAATTTGTTGACTTAGAGAAGTTAAAAAAATTTTACATAAATGCAAAAATATGCATAATTTCTATTATAAATGATGAAAACAAATATAAATCAATATATTTTAAATAAGAAGTATAAATATAATGGTTTCAAACTTGTCTTTGAACATTAGCAAGATTTAGTGTTTATTGTACATTTTAAGAATTATACATTATTTACTTGTGTGTTTTACAAATTTCACCAAAATCTTCAATTTTTTCATGAATTTCGTCGAAATCTTTGAAGTTTTGTCAAATTTTTGTAATTTTTTTTGCAACTAGACTCAAGTTTAAAAGCCAGAAAATTGGAATTATTTTGTTGAATTTCGTTGAAATTCGACCAATTTTCATTTCATGGTTATATCATGGAATGAAGTACAATTAAAGGTGATATCATGGTGTGTTTTAAGGAGTTTCCTAAGGATGTAGTAGTGAACAATATGGTAAATGAGACATATATTTGCCTTATCCGTAAGAAAATTAACACAACTAGGACTAAACATGTTAGGTTGATCAGTCTAACTATAAGTGTTTACAAGATTATACCCAAAACTTTGACCAATAGATCGAGGGAGGTGATTCATGGGACAGTGGGGAGACAAATGGATTTCATAAGGGATAGACAAATAATAGATGTAGTGATTATTGCAAATGAAGCTATGGAAGAATATGGGGTGAACAAGAAAGATGATCTTCTCCTTAAGGTAGACTTTGCTAAAGCCTACAATTCAATGAGGTGGGGTTTCACCTCATCCAACATTTTGTACTTTCTTTATTATTAATATAGTTTCCGTTTCGAAAAAAAATGAGGTGAGGTTTCTTGAATTTTGTTCTTTGGAAAAAAGGTTTTGGTGAGATATGGAAACAATGGATCAAAGCTTGTTTAACTATAGTCCAATACTCTATTTTCATAAATGGGAGGCCGAGGGGAAGAATTAAAGGGCATAGGGAAGTAGGACTAGGGAATCCTCTGTTCCCTTTCCTATATACCTTGGTTGTAGGCACATTTTCAAGAATGATGGAACAAGCTGTTGCAATTGGGAAAATAGAAGGATTTCATATAGGTAAGGATAGAGCCCACATCACGCATACCTTGTATGTAGATGATTGCCTTATGTTCATTAAGAACAATCCAGATAGTGTGCAGACTACAGTTGATGTATCTGACAACTTTTGCTTTTTATCAGGTTCGAAGGCTAATAGCGAAAAAAGCCAGCTACTGGCATTAACATCCCCACAAAGTAGGTCAACCGAGTGGTAGCCAAGATGAAGGTGGCTACTAGAAGCTGGCCAAAAGTTACTTAAGCCTCCTCCTAGGGGGAAATCCGAAAAGTTTATTTTGGGATTTGGTCATACAAATAGTGAAGAAAAGGGTTGAAAGATGAAGGAGTTACCTTTCGAGGGGTGGGTGACAACTCCTTCTGAAAGAGATTTTAGAAGTGATCCCCACATGCTATGATAGAGATCCAATATCTTGTTCGCTACTTGGGTCTCGATTACTAAACTAGGAAAGGGCTAAACAATTTTGGGGAATGGATATGTAATGGGGGGAATATTTTGCAGTCTTTATAGCATGTACTTAGGACCGGACCGGATACCTTATCCGACATTTTATATTAATTTTTATTATTAATATAGTTTCTGTTTCAATTTTTTTTTTTTAAGATCCCTCATAAGGTGGCCACAGAGATGGTCAATTACTTTTCTGAGATGGTCATGGAACCAGTTAAGGAGAAATGGAAGGTGGAGGGGTTGGATTGGCAGCAGATCTCTCCAGACAAAAGTCAATGGCTGGAAAGAGAGT
>JAJIYU010011785.1:0-15020 GCA_030144865.1 Tinospora cordifolia
ATGATGAGAATAATGTTTAGAAAATTCACCCAAAATTGTATTTGATTGCATGGAAACAACCATGCACTTATTTCACCTATTGCAAGAAATAAGTGCACTTATTTCATTTGACTGGAAAAGATGATGATCTTTAACAAGTATTCTCTCCTTATTTTATGTTAAAAATACACTTATTTCACCTATTGCAAGAAATCTAACAAAGAAAGCATTAGCAAGTTTTAGCAATCATCCATCTCTAATGCAAACCATTTTAATGTTGTGGATCAAAGATCTCAAAACATTTTTCCAGATCATAATGCCCTTTCAAGATTATTGATAATGAGAATTAAAGTTTAAGCCAGCTTTTAACAAAGTGATTTTATTCTACAAGTGGTTGTTGAACATGTGGAGATGCATGGACACCATATTTTAATCTAATAGAGATTTTTACTGAGGACATCAAACAAGATCATTATTTAAAAGTTACTCATACTGCCTAATTTTGTTTGACGAAGTTCTTTCTCATGTACCAATGCTTGATCGCATGAAAAAAAAAAAAAAAAAAAGCCATTTAACATAGTTTAACTTATCAGAGAACTTTTTCAAGATAGGGGAGTAATAGAGCCTCTTCAAACTGATAATGGTGGACTCCATATCCCCCTCAAGATCAGTTTATACATGCTAGTGATGAGACTTAATACTTTAAATTCCTCAATCCTTACTGGAACGGAGCTATTGGGAATAAGGCAAATATATGTTTGGTTAAAAACAGCATTAGTGCCTCCAAGTCCTTCAAAAATCTAAGACTACATTCTTCCTCTTCGAAAGAGAGTTCCAAATCCTTGTATCTTGCACTTACAAGACTTTGCTGTAGACCTAAATGCTCCATCTCTTCAGATGTCCCTAGAAAAAGGGCCTAAAAAAATTCTGCTATCTCCAATTTTTAACTATTCCTTTAGCGTCCACACTTATTTCATGTCCTCTTTGATAATCCTAAAGAACATGTTTTAGTTTTCTGTAGCATTCATTAGCAAGAAAGAACCTGGTGTTTGCAGCTCCTACACTCAGCCACCAGAACCTACACTGTTATCCAGCCATTTCTTAATAGAACCTAGTCTAAATCTTTCTATGACTCCTTAGCCTTACCTTGGCTTAGCCCCAAGAACTATACTCATCTTCAATGACCAGCTTTCGGGGTTTTATTGATTAACCCCATTTGTCCTCCTGCAAATCATTGAATTTAATCTTAATCAATTGTTTCATCATTTCCTTAATGCATTTCAATTTAGCATGAATTTATATCCTACACCTCCATTTCCTCTAACTTCAAGATTAATCCAAAATGCTTGAATCTAGTGGTCAGGATGCCTCGGCCATACAATCTCAAACCTAAATGGTGAGAGGGACCCGATCAGACATTGATGGAATCAAGTAATCAACAATTGGTAGCCTGTGATCTCAAATAAAATTTAAGACTAGCCAGTCTATATATTTGTTGATGCAATTAAAATATAGATTCAAACCATATTTTAATGTATAAAAATAGAGTAAATAGAATTAACCACGTTTTATCCAGTGTAAAATATGACATAATATCTGATGATCTCATATAAAAGTCATTGGTACTACACAAGAAAATACAATCACCCGCTCATTAAACATAGGGGAAAAAACTTTATCTTCATTTCAATCAAGCAAGCTCCAATAATCAATAAGAGCAATTATTCCAGAAAGAAAAAAAAAAGTACTTATCCATAAATGAAAAAGATGTCAAGATCATGCAGTATACATTATAATGTGAGAACTCAATTTTATTTATATCAGGTATCACCACTAAATCAATGAGTTTCAACTGATCTCTGCAGATATATTATTTGAAAATAAATGCTTACAAAAGCCAATACTTCCACCTAAAGAAAGAATCGTCTTGTTATAAATTTTACATACTTTGCTTCTCATCAAAAAGATTAAAAAAAAAAAAAAAACATATGTTTAAGTACCTTGCCTCCACGTGTAGATCTGTACAGTTTCTCTAGTTGGTGATGTCTTTGCATCTCAACCTCATCTATAACCATTACATCAGAGCTTGCATAACCAGTCCCACTAAACTGCTTTATTACAGCCTGAAATTTTAACAGAATAAGAAAAAAGAAATGAACATATAAAATAAATCCAAGTTTTCAGCTCTACGTCAAGATGAAACATTTTTCACTTTGCAAAGGTTAAGCCAATACATATTAGCGTTTCCTAAACCCTAAAATGATACGATTCCTGTTCCAGGCCTGGTCCAATATGCTTGACAATCCCATACAAGAAACTATAATAATAAATAATAATGGAGCAAGATGAGATATAAGGACCAAACGAGAGAAGAACAAGAAATTACAAAAGACTTGTTCTGTATCAACTAACTTAGCTGTCTCTCACCCACTAAATTAACACAATCAACTGTCTTCCTCCATGAGTTACATCCTCAACAATTATGTCAGCCTACCTTCTCCTTTTTCTATCCATAAGTACTTCAGAAGATTTTTTTAGACATAGGGTAATTGCAGCAAATAAAAATATAAAAATAAAAATAAAAATTACACAAGATAATTCCAAAACTTTTTTTGGGGAATACATGAGCATGTTTTGATTGTTTATTCAAACCTTAAACCACTTCACTGATAGCCAGTGTGTCTGATGAATTACTGGAAAAGTTCTTGAAATCCAAGTCATGGCCGTACTACCAACAACCAATTCCTCATTCTGCCACCCCACCATATATCCTCCTAGGTGCCACCCACATGGTTATGACTGTGATAACCACCCCAAATTATCACTCCTACCTGTGGTCTATCAAATTATGCGTAAAGCCTTTATCCTTCACTTATCCGTGGGCCATCTAGATTCTGGACACAACATTTAAGCCCAAGTTTCTCTCTTACATCAGATTTATTAGCTGTGTTTTGGCTGGCAAAATAACTAATTAAATGGAATACATCACCTTAAGTTTGCTTCACATGACAATATTAATAAGTTTTTAGAGAGATGAACCCAAAAAGAGATTTCTTCAATGTCACAATTATGTTCTCTTTGCAGACCATGAATAGTGGCCTTCTTTTACAAGAAACAAGAACTCATATTAATGGTATAATAATAATTTTGAAAACTTATAGTAACAAGCACAATAAAAACCTGTATAGGACTCGTATAGAAGTCGGGCATGCTTTAAGACAAGCTATGCAAATTTGGGGGCCAAACTCTCAACCAATCACCTAAAGAATAAGTTGCATAACCTTTAGGTAGTTTACATAAACTAATCCAAAGAGAAGCAAGACATATGCATCTATCCCACACTCCAATTTGGTCCATCTCCTTACCATCAAAATTACAGCTGTTTCGTTTCTTCCATATAGCCCAAACCATTATGAATATGACCACTCTCCAATAATCTTTAAATTTTGGAGAGCAGGCTGCACTATCTACAAAATTTCACAAGGTTGATATTGCGGAGACACAACCGCAGTTAAACATTTTATCGCATCTGCACACAAATTCCTTCAAAGAAATCATAATTTGTAAACTATTGTCAAATGGACTCACCATTATAGGTAGTTAGACATTTACTTATAGGTGCATCTACAATTTTTTTCTTTTAAATCCACCTCTTGAGACCCTCATGTTCATGCTAAAAATACAAGAAAGGCTAGAGTCCATACAATATGAGAATTCTAATGTGATTGAGCTTGAGCTTTTGATTGAGGCAATGCTAAGGGTTTTCCGCAACAATTTAAAGTGAAGTGCAAACATCAAAATATACCAAAAAGGCAACATTAGGGTTTTCAAATCCTGTGGCTTGGGGTTTTTAGGAAAATAAGGAAGATATGAACTTCAACATGTATTGCGACATAAGCATTAAACCTAATATAACTATGAAAACTCACAGAAGTCCTAGAAATACACAAATATAATTAATAGGTGAAATACGTATCAAATAAGCAACAATGAATTGCTTGTATGAATCTAAGAAACTGCATCTAATACTCAAGCCGCCAACTTGTTATATTAATTGCCCCAATTAGCATAAACATCATTTTTAATGAGCACATAAGATTGGTCAATATCTTCAATTGCTCAACAAGTTTTCGAAAACAGCAAATGCACTTGTACAAGTTACGATTAGAATCATTTGTTAAAAAAGAACATACTGGCATAAAGATTTTTACACCTAAAATTCCTCATATCTTTCTTTTGTAAAATGTTTTTGCTAGATGCCTGGTATGGTCATCAACATGGCAAAGAGTCAAATGGCAAGTATGTCAATATAGAAATGATTGGATAAGATGAAAACCAAAGTTGGTCATTCTTTAGGGAGGTGGCCTATGAAATATTTGGGCATGTCCTCAAATGGTAACCTATCCAAATTTTATTTTTAGGGGCCTCATAAAGATAACATCATGATCGACATATAATATAATACCATATATGATAAATCTACATATATAATATTATGTGAGCCCTTCTAACCTCGTATAACACAATATCCATAAAAAGAAAAATTTCAACAGAATCTTCTATTGTATATGTATGGATATAATATGCAAGTGGAAAATTGTGTAGCTATGGTTCATTCACTCTTCTATTGGTTTCATTTAGAGAATGTGAATTGAGAAGGGGCAATTGAGTAATTTTGAGTGATAAATATATATCTATCTGAAGTGGGAGAGTGAATTCTCTTCTTCATCTTCTTCCTTTTATTTTTCATTTCCAGAAACGCGAAACAGAGGAAACAAAGAAAGGGAAACGAGAGAGAAGAAGATCCGGTTTTTTTATGGATTCGACGCGTAGGTAAGCCATCTCCCCCAATTCTTGTTATAAAAATGCTAAGTAAGTCACGTACTACGATCCTAGGGGTATAATTTTTATCGTAGGTGGCGTTTATAGTAGTACCCAAAAATGGGGTATTACCCCACTATGAGTAGAACTCAGTAAAAATTATACTAATACACTCTTAGTAATATGTAATCACAGATATGTGGTTAGTTTTCATTCATTTATGCTGTAGATACCAAAATAAATACTCAGAGTTGAATAACCTTAGGATAGACTTTTAGATATATTAAACCCTAATAAAATTTTAATTAGATCTCATAGGAACGTAAAGAACAAAAATTCGTACTCATCGACATCAAATTCATGAATTTCGGATATCAATTAGAATTTTGGTGAATGATTGACCAATTGAGTTATCTATGAAAATTTGAAAAATTATTAAAAATATAATTGGGAAGTCTATTTCTTTTATTTTCCGCTATAAAAATATTTTATATGACCAGGAAATTAATCTTAAAGGTTATTGAAAGTATTCGGGTTAATACGCATCAATAAATAGGGTCCAATGCACGTATAAGACTAAATATGATAAATAAATATGTTAGAAATTATTTATAAAAATGAATTGAATTTGATTAGTGCATACGAAATGATTTTGTAATAGGATAATTTTAGTGGATTGAAACATAAATTTTGAAGTAGATATTAAAAATTGATTGGACGATAATTTTGGTGAATAAAATTTTTTTAGCATTATATAAGACATTGATATTACGTCAAAACTTTTGATTTTTATTAAATAAGAATTGATGCACATGAAGATATATAATAAATGAAATGATGGATTATGTTATTGGATCTACAGTAAATTTTAAAAAGACTGGTTATCATATTAGAAAATGAGATACGTGCTAAACGTAATAAGCTATTGGTATTTTGTGAGTATTTCCTTATCTTGGTTATTTGTATGACATTGTAGATACAAAAATAATTTGAATGTAAGCACGCTATTGATATAAACATTTGTTGCATTTGATTTGAAATTCATGAAATTGTATTCACACGGCTGCGTGTTTTTGATTTCCAAAAGCGGATCTAAAATACGGTATCATTTCAATGGACTGAGCTATGAGAAATAATACTTCTTATGCGATCATCCATGTGAGACTAAGCTATAAGAAGTATCAACCTTTCTCTATGTGATAATCCTCGAAATGAATGTGGAGTATGTGGTAATTAGAGGTGTAGTCTACTATTGTCAAGGTCAAACAAGAAGTGAGACTCACTATATTTCTGGAAGATGTGCATGTAGATGTGTTTTATTAAATGTTGCATGATAGAAAATTAGCACGATCATTTTGTTAAGTCCATATATGTATTGTTTAAATGTGCATGGTGCATTTAAATGTTTTACTTAACTTGATTGTCTGCATAGTTATTTTTTTTGATAATCGAGTGGTATCCGAACCACGAAATCGAGGTACAGAACCACGAGCCGTAACCCGACTAATCCACTCGGGGGCTACCCCGTCCGCCCCAAGGCTGGACCCGGGAGACAACAAGACGCTGGCGGGGACGGGAATCAAACGCGTGACAATTTGTGAGCAAGCGCCCGCCCCACCACCACCATGCCAACGCCCTGGGGGCGTCTACATAGTTATTTAAATGCGTCTAATTGACATAGATAAAGAATATTCACTAGGCTTGTTGTAGCTCACTTATTTTTTTCAACATTTCAAGAACAGATCGGAAATGGAAACGACTAGCACAGGAAGAGTAGACAACTCTTCAGTCACTACTGTGAGTGTATACTTAATTATTTTGTAAACTTATATTTTTGTATAATTATAATTATCTAGTGATGTTCATGGTGTTAAGGAGGCTAAACGGGTGGCAAAGAATTTTCCCATCCAAAGGAGGTTCGATAACACTTATTAAATTTGTGTTGGACACTTTTCCAAAGTACTGTTTGTTAGTATGCAAGGCAGCTATGAAGGCTGCAGATAGAATTGAAAGGTTGATGAGGAATTTTTTATAGGCGAACAATGACAAGGTGCATCTATCACATCCTACAGCATAGAGCATTATTCAGAGGAAGACCAAGCATGGTTGGTTAGGTGTTAGAAAAATAGTTTAACAAGAACGGAGGTCTAGTTAGCAAGTGCTTGTGAAGACTCTCACACAAGCAAGACCAATTAAGGAGAAGGATGATCAGTAGTTGGCATGAATTCCAAGACTACTAAAGGGATGTTGGGCTAGCAATTAGAGTAACATATGGGTGCTCTAAAAATCCATGCATTCCTAAACCTGGAGAGGAGACCCCATCAATTTTTGGGAAGACATATTGTGTAGGAATGAAGCCTTTCGGATTATGTACCTAACCTTCACCAACATTCTTTGTATTATAATAGACCCATCTTGAACTTTTGCTAAGGCCAAAACTGTAGGGAAGATAGCAAAGGGAGGCGGAATTTACACTTAGGAAGTAAATGTTTCCTTAGGGGGAGTGAGAGGTTGATTCCATTCTTGAAAGTTATGTCTTGTCTAGGGAAAGCAATAGGATCTTATGGCTTAATTTCTTTACTAAATCTTTCCAGGCTGCAATTCTTGACGACCAACTATTCCATCATTTCAACATTATAACCACGAATGGAATGCACAAATTTTTGAGTTGGGTGGCTGCTCACGGGAAGTTGAATATTGGGAATATGTCACAGAAAAGATTTGTGAACATGTGTTTGCCGCCATCTTAGTGCAATCTATGTAACCATAATTTGGAATCTATTGGCCACTTATTTTGGAAATACTCACTCTCACTTGGAAATACTCATTTTCACAAAAGTTGTGGTGTACATGGCGTCATTACTTTGTCATTATGCATCTGACAAAGAGTGCAGAGGAATAAAGGATCAAGTTTCTCTATGTCTGTTCATTAATAGCATTAGGTCAAGATGGAAGGAACATTGGTAGCTGGTATATCTAGCAATTTATCTAGTCTTTATGTAAGGAGAGAAACTCAAGGGTCTCCAATGAGGAGGCACTCCATGTTGTCATCATATGGGAGGAATCCCATATGTTAGTGATAAGGCCTCAATCACAAAGACTAGAAGATAGACAGAAAAGATTGACAGGTGGCAACAAGTGAAGAGTTCTCATAGTAGTGGTCCATCCACAAAGAAGTGAGAATTGGTTAATGTGAAGTGGAGCATTTTTTTTTTCTTGTGTCAGTTAGTTAATCTTTTATGTACTTAAATAAGTTTTGGCCATTGTTTTTTTTTAGGTTGAGTTAGGATATTCAATTTTGGAGAGTCTAGCCCTATCAAACAAGCTAGTTGATATTGTTGCATCAATTCAATAAAAACATTTCAGTTACAGTTCTTATACTCTCTGTATTCCTTGTTCTTTCATTCTTCCTTTGTTTCTTTTTGGGGAATTGAAAGTCATCATTTGGTATCAGAGCTTATCCAATTGGAAGAAACAATTCCCATGGCGCCCAAGGTATATAAGAGTAGGATGGAATCCGGAGAAGGAAGTGGAAGAGATGAAAATCGAGATTCAAAGGCTGCTCTGCTAGGTGCAAAGCATGGAAATTATGGCGCATCGCATGGCAAAATTGCTGCAATCGAGGGAAGAAACCCATCTCTCAATACAATTGGATTCTCAATTGCTTGTTAAAGGGAAATCCAAGTTTGATCATGGTGGCACTAGCTTATTCATAGGGTTTGACCCAGCAAGGGCCAAAGTCGTAGAGCGTGGTACACCGGCCTCATGGGGTGAAAGACAATTGGATCGATGATCTTCTTTACCCTCCAAAGATTTCACAACTAATTCAGACAAGGATGGATGGCATCTCACATTACTGAAGATGCCCATCTTTCGAGGGGATAAGCCTAAAGGTCGATTATTCAGTGTTGAGTTATTCTTTGAAACGAATTGATTGATAGATCCAGAACAAATTAAAGCAACAAGTGTCAGTTTTGAGGACGAAGCTTTAACATGGTTTCGTTGGCAAGATGCACGACAGCCATTTACGCAATGGAACAAACTTAAACAACAGCTGCTAAGTCGATTTGAATCATCACAAGCATATAGTATGTGCTAATGATTCTTGAACATCAAGCAAATACATTTGCAGCTTTTCGACAAGATTCTAATTGATGGCTTCAATGGTAGGTCTCTCCAATTAGGTGCTTGAAAGCACTTTCATCAAGGGGTTAAAACTTGGTATTCAGGCCAAACTGCAAGTTTTGAAGTCCGTGGGTAATGGGTTTGTGCTCAATCATGAAAACTACAAATATTCATCCAGTTTTCCGTATCTCCCAGCTGAAACATGCGTTGGGCAGTGGTGACTAGCGTCAACCCCTTCCACCTCTGCTAGATCATGATATGGAGTGGTTGGTAAAACTTGATGAGGTGCTTGGCATTTGTTGTATTGCCAGTTCAACAAAAGTATTGGTCAAGTGGAAGGATCTTCCACTTTTTGAAGCCACTTGTGAACAGGCTGAGGCCCTCCAGAGTCAATTCCCCTCCTTTCACCTCGAGGACAGGGTGCATCTTACGACAGAAGATAAAAGATAGGCTCCAAATTACACAAACTTATTCAAGAAGATACAAGGAGAAGATTGACAAGTGGCACCCAGTAAAGAGTTCTCATAATAGTGGTCCATCCGAGAAGAAGTTAGAATCGGTTAATATGAAGTGAGTAGATTTTGCTCGTGTTTTTTCATCTCAAACCAGCTAGCTGATACTGTTCCATCGATTCAATAAAACCATTTGATTTGCAGTTCGCATACTCTCATTACTCCCTGTTCTTTCCTTCTTGCTTTATTTCCTTTCAGGAAATGGACTTTACCAGTTAGCTTCTTTTTGGACAATTGACAGCAAACCATCAAAGGCATATGCTCTAGTGATTTGCTTAGAGAATGGGGCAACTTTGTAACTTTGAGAATCATAGGAAAAGGACCAATAATGACCAAGATGTAAACTCAAACTAGAACTTGGTTTTATACATACATGTATACAAACATAGATATATACAATAACTGTTCTGCTAGATTTGAATTAAAAAAAAAAAAAAAAAAACCTATTAAATCACAAAATTCAGAGTTGGATTTATCAGCCCAAAATGATTCGAACTGGATTCATGAATTGTTACACCTATGAATAATATATGAATCCATTAAAATTTTAGGTGAATCAATCATAATAGGTAGTGAATTGTAAGGGAACCAAACCTAATTATTAGTGGGATCATAGTAAATCAGTCTTAAAAGTAGTTAGGTTGCTAAAAAAATACAAATGTTTATAGATCTCTGGCTACTTAACATAAACAAAGATACACTTCGCATATATATAGAGTGAATCTCTAGATTTATCAATTTAATTTGAAACAATTTAATTCTGATTTACAATTCTAACAACCATAATTTTGAGCCAATGTGAATGCTTCTAAACCTATACAGACCACGTCAACAGAGAAAATCATATTCGGTAATCTAAACCTTGTCAACAGAAAGCATCTACATTCCCTTATCATCGAAGTTCATCGATCATTCTCGATTATGATCGGCAGAAAACATCTACATTTCACTTACAAACAGACCTCAAAATCCACTCAATTTCGAATTCCGCTCCAGAACGTTCTAAATCTCTTGCTGTTTTAGATTAACATTCAATTGCTATGTACATAATTACCAGAATCAACATAAATCTCTATCAAATTAAGATCAAATTAGAAACCTAGTCTTGAAAGTACAGTTCACAGACGCGAGTTTTTATCCAATAAATTGAGTTAACGAAGAGAAGAAAGTTCGAGGGCACGCACTTGTTGCTGTTTGGCAACTTGCTCCTTTAGCTTACTCGCTTGCTTCCTCAAGGCGTCCATGCTTCCCGCGGAGAGACTAGCAGCTTGCTCAGCTACTGGAAGAGCCTGAACACACCAGATCCCCTGGATCTTAATCAAGTGAGCAATTGTATTAATTGGACAAATATTAGTTATTATTTTACATTGTTTATTACTATTATTATTATTACTATCAGAACCAAGAAAATCAGAACTCTTGCTAAAAAAAAAAGATGAATTTAATGACAAAAAGCAGAAAGATAATGGAAAAAAAATAGTTTTAACAAGAATTATAATAATTGTATTTACTTAAAAGTAATTTTTTAAGGATATTTAAGATATAAAAAAATTGGGTAGATTATGGTATTTTTGTAGGGTAACTTGAACTAGATTAACCTAAATTAACCTAAAGTTAAAGGATTATATTTAAGAGGCCTGATAAATTAAATTAGGTTAAAGTTGGGCAAAAGATTGTATTAAGGGATATAAAATTCTATTGTAAAAATGAATCTTAAGTGCTCTCACTATTCTCAAAGGTGAACCCTAAGACCTAAACTATTAGAAATCTAATTAATAAGTTTATTCTCTCTTTTCTGTTCGTCTTCAAAAACATAGAAACTAATTGTTGATCTAAAATTAGAATATTTAGAGGTTTCTTTCAACCAAATAAAAAAAAATCTATAATTATCCACAAAGTTATTTTTTTGTTTAGATTTATTTTCGTCAAATCTAGAAAACTTTTCTTATTTTATATATAAGTCGTTGATTTAGTATTAGATTAAAAAAAAAGGTAGGATGGCCCTTTATGAGTGTTTTATAGCAAATAAATTTTAACTAAATAGTTTTTTTTGATACCATGTCTATACATAATGGTAGAAACGATACCACTATTGCACGTCGACTTCAAATAATTGAGCTTAATTAAATCAATTTAATATTTGGTCGTAAGACAAATTAATACAATAGGTGAAAACAATAGGTGAAAACTTGAATGCTTCAAATGAGAATTGATGTCATAGTATCTCGCACAATCATCTAAGTACCTATAAATGAACACAACACTAAGTTTCCACATTAGGTTATTTATAAAGTAATAGCTAGGGGTGTACACAACTCAATCAACCCGACCTAGCCTAATCAAGCCTGGCCATGTCAAGGTCAAGTCAAGTATGAGAGGAGGTTGGGTGGCAAGTTTGTATGGCCAAATACCCAACAAATCGAACACCATCAAATTGGGCTACAATGCATGGCCAAAAAGGTCAAGTGACCTTTCATTTCCATAATCTAGGGGGCCTAAGCATTAGGTCTTTAGCCCATGGGCCGTTAGCGTGGAGCTAGGCCCGCAACTAACCCACCTAGCAATTGGGTTTGGGTTTGTTGATTTTATATATATTTTAAGAAAAAACACATTTTTGTACAAGAAAATAAAAATAATTACATAAATATTGATATTTTTACTTTTATACATATACTAGAAACTTAATATTAAAAATACTGAAAATTATTGATTAACAACTATTAGTATACAAACAATTGGTATACAATTGGTATAATATTGGTTTAACATTTAGCTTATAAGCAATGATATTATATTAGTATACATTCTATATAATATTATTATAACATCTAGCTTACAAATAATGGTGAACATTGTTATACAATTAATATAACATTGACATACATTAATATAAAAATCACTGATTAATAACTATTAGCATACCAAAAGTTTGTATATAGTCAGTATAACATTAATATACTTTTAATATGTTAATATTGTAACATCAAATAAACATTGGTATACATTTAACTTATAACAACGGTATAACATTGGTATAACAATGGTATAATATTGATATGACTTAAAAGGTTGTAATATAGGATGGATTGCCATTATATGACATACTCATGTTTGAAATCTTAAACATTGCTTGGAACAATGGATTCAACCCAATTACTCTCTTCATTGATTCTTCAAGCATCTTCTAGTATTTGTAGTATTTAAGGCCTTTATCAACTCAAGGTATAGATTTTGGAACTTTTTTAGAAGATGCTTGAGCCAACACAAGTGCAACGCAAGCGAGATCAAGGTTGCGCTTGAGCATTTCGTGATACTCCTTGAAATCAATAGGCATATTGTGCTGCAAATCCAACAGCCCCAAAATCTAACCACCATCACCAATAGGAGTAGCAACAATAAAAGAATCAGGAGAAGAAGCCAAAGGAGGAGGAAGAGAAGGAGGAAGGTCCTTGATGTCAACAACTTCCTTGTCAACTCCTCCGATTCTTATAGAATTGGAAGAAGAAGACCCAAGAATAGGCGTAGAACCCAAAGCCAGAGACACTATGGAAGACAAAACAGAAGAAGAAGATGATGATGATGAAGATAAAGAAAACAAAGAAGAAGAAGAAGAAGAAGAAGAAGAAGAAGAAGAAGAAGAAGAAGAAGAAGACAAAGAAGGCAAGATTTCAACTTCTTGAAGGAATCTCTGAAACACCCATTTAGAAGAACTTCGATTCATCTTAGAATGTAATACCCTAGAATTTTATTTGATAATTAGATAAAATAAAATAAAATAAAATAATTTAAATGAAATTAACCTTAAGAAAACTATGGAATTAATGTAAAATATGTACAAGCAAATGTACGAAGGGGTAGGTAAACTAGAACAAATCACAAAAAAAATTATTGAGCAATTTTCTAGTTACTACGATACTGTTCATGGTATTGTTATCGATTAATGCATTACACTACTGTAATGCGTAAAAACCCTAACCCTAATCATATATAAACCCCAAATAGACGCCTTCTAACCTCTCTCGTGCACTTGTTCTTCCTCCCTGCTATCCTCACAACTGAAATGAGAACAAAGAGAAGAACATCACCTAAAGTCTGAGATTTGATGCCATAGAAACAATTAAGCCAGTTATAAGTTAATATGATGTTTTAAACTTTGATTTGTATTTCTTTTTCCTATCTTCGTGAGAATTAATCTTGTGGAAATCCCTAAGATTATACTAGTTTTCCATCACTAAAGCAGATCCTTGAGCCATTCCAAAAGGACCCAAGAAGTTGTTGTCAAAATATAACTCATCAATAAGTTATTTTAGGCGAGTTGCTCAGGTATAATGTTTTCATCATATTCTAATGCCTGACTCTCGTCTTTTGAAATTAAATTAAGAGTAGTAGGATGCCTAAGTCATAGGACAAGGGATGAGAGAAACATGCATGAAAGTACATTTTTTGTGTTAATTTCCTCAATATTGTTCATGTTTATTGCAGTATTGTTCATGACTATTGCGGTATTGTTCATGGTTATTGTGGTAATACCATTGTTTTCCTCAATTTTTGGGTTTTCACACTAATTAACGCAATACTATTTATGATTACCGCAGTAGTCTACTCTTCATTAGTATTGTCTATTATACTATTTGTAGTCAAATGAAGTCATAGCTCTCTGGTTACTACAGTAATGTCTAATTAACATGGTATTGTTCATGATTACGACTACTATTCATGGATACTATTCATAGCTCTCTAGTTACAGCCATGTCGACCATGGTAATGTATCCATTTCTTATAAAGCCATTGGTTATGGCGGTACTATTCATACTGTTCATGGGTAACACAATGACACATTTTTCCCTCGTTTCCTATTTATGCTTCTAGTTATCGTGGTATCCCTCTTCTCTATTATAGTACACATAAGCAAATCAACACTTTGACTCTTCTAATATGTCATTCTTAATACACTATGGGTTGTAGTGGGTAAAGAGTTATTAAATCATATTTTTTTAAACGTTAAAGAATGCTTAAATTCCTAAGACTAATGGTTTCAATCTTTAAAGGGTGAAAAGTCGAGACAAGTTGGGATAACAACAAAAGAATTCAAGGGAGTCAGTTATTGAGGTGGAGATGGTATTATATTTTTAAATTATTATTAAAAATGCATGATTAGATGAACTAATTGTTTCAATAACGGTATACTATGGAGATGTGTTTGTTTGTAAATGATTGTCTATTGAATGAATTGGAGCTTGGTTGCTAATTATTTAATGCACATGTCTATTGTTTGTTATGTTGAAATGATCTTGCATAAACATATGAAACCATGAATATATGGGAAAAAGTGTTAATCTAATTGATTGAGTATCATGGGAATTGTATGATATGAATATGGTATACATCATGATATTATAAGAAAAACATTAAATAAAGGTAAGAATACATATTTAGGGACAATGACCCTGTCGGGACCCCTTCCCTAGGGAAAAGGACGAACCGACCGGCACAGTGTTCTGACAAACCCATTCCCAAACTGAGCTTGCCCAAAACACTGTTAAGCCTCTTCACAACACCATATATAACACTATCAGAGTAATC